>CASHTH010000192.1:0-49369 GCA_030341885.1 Geodia barretti
TCAGGACACACTTTTCCTGTAATGATAAGACAAAACCGTCATGATGCTGAAAGATTGAAATGATAGAGATTGTACCTGTTTCAAACCACAAATCTCTTCCTACTTCATGTAGAAACTGATTTTCCATCACTATGCTTTGGTCTAACTTCGTCTCTTTCCCTTCCTATGACGATTACTTCTTCTTCTTCTCCAGAACAGCTCTTCACTGCAGAATAAGAGTCTTCATCAGGTCTGTTGCTGATGATCTGGTTGTTGAATTGTGCTGCAGTGGCTATTGGGCTTATTACTCTCCTGTAATCGTTTCCTCCTCTCTGATCATCTGATGACTTGCTTTTGGACTTTATGTACTTCTGTATCTCTTTCTGTCATCACTATGCTTTGATTAACTCATCCTTCCCCCTTCCTATGAGATCTCCTTCTCCAGAAGACCTCTTCATCCGAGATGGATAAGAGTCTTCCATCGAGTTTTGTTGCTGATGATCTGCTTTTGACTTGCTTGCTAGTGGCTATGGGCTTACGTTACTCTCCCTGTAACGTTCCCCCTTCATCACTATGCTTTGACTAACTTCATCTCTTCCCCTTCCTATGACGATCTCGCTTCTCAGAGACTCTTCACTAGAGAATAAGAGTCTTCATCGAGTTTTGTGCTGATGATCTGCTTTGACTTTGCTGCTAGTGGCTATGGGGCTTACGTTACTCTCGCTGTAACGTTTCCCCCTGTCACACTATGCTTTGATCTAACTTCGTCTCTTTCCCCCTTCCTAATGACGATTACTTCTTCTCTTTCTTTCCAAAGACTCTTCACCAGCGGAATAAGAGTCATCAATTTCCGTTGCTTCGTTACATAGTGTCTCTACTAAGTCTGATCTTCTTCATTCGTACTACTACTAGTACGTGACTCTTCATACTCATTCTGAGAGGTATCAGAATAAGTTTCATCTACATGTAGAACCTTGACATTCTTTGCTTTCTTTACGGGCAACACTTTCTCTTCCCTTTCTTTTGCCGACTTAAATACCGTGTTTCTGTGCCCTGAGCCTTTTCACCATGCTCTGCAACTCTTACGCTCTTCTATACGTTTCTTTCTCTTTCTGATATTTTTCTTTCGAATGCTTGCTTGGCATCAATAGCATGGGATTCTCTTTTGGTTATACAGTTACTCTGTAGGAAAGGATCCGTGATCACGTTTCGCCTTTTCTCTTCCTTTACTCCTCGCTTCATCTGAATCTTCTACTCTACTTGTTTTTGAACGATGACGCGAGAGAGTATTCTCCTTCCAAATTTTCTCCCCTTCCGTTTGGAGGGGTTCTTTTATCTCTTTTCCTTTATACATTTTTCTGTTGTGCTCTTGGTCTGAGGTCACTTTCACAGCCAGAGCGACCACGACTAGGCCGCGCACCTTTTCCTGCAATTTAATTTGCTAAGGAATCTGACTGGTCTGCTTCAATTCTCTCGATCTCGGTTTTACTCATTCCAAAGTGTAAACCAAGAAAAGTGTACTTTTTCCTCACCGGATTAAGGGCTTCATATACATTTATCAATCACCTTCACGCAAGCCCTCGCTGGGTGGTGCAGCAAGGCACGACTTAGCAGCCATTTAGACGCTAAACGGACACGACCCCTTTTATAAATAATCGCTCGCTAGCCGCTGATTCGTTCGGCAGGGAAAAAGCGACACAGACACACAAAAAGACTCACTCTGAATATATGGAAAAACAGGTTGTGTCTGTAACTCGCAGGGAAAAGGAGGCAGAAAAGACTGATGGGGAAGACGATTTAAGGGTCGAACGGTCTTTGGGTGGGGTTCGGAATGTGCTGTGGTTGCATACTTTTCGCGCAATGCGTTTAATAATCTAGGCGTGCGCTATATCATTAGCGGCGAGTCGGTCAAGTAATGAGGAGCGTATCCCGAAGAGACTGCCTCCGCTGCCCACCATAGCGGACATCATACGACTCTACGGACTGAGAGCCAGGTCTCAGCTCAGTCAGAACTTTCTCCTCGACCTCAATGTCATGCTGGTGAGTGTGGTAGTAGTCACGAATTCCGCTAATAAGCGCGCGGCGCAGTAATTTGATAAGCGCACGTACTGTAGACATAGTGGTGGGGTGTGGCAGGGCTGATGTGAGGGGCTGCGTGGGTGTGTGAGGTGGTCCTGGGCCGCCCTCACTCGCTCATCCTCAACAGAGAGCCAGCCACCTGGTGGTCCTTGAGAAAGACAGACGTTGGCCTCCCCTCACTAGAAGAGGTAGTAGTACATCGCGTGCGGGCACAAAACCTTGAGATTGAATTCAAAGACTTGCCTGATACTGAGAGCAAACCTCGAAAACATCTGATGTACAGGACTACACAGCAAACACTCTAGCAAATACAAAATGGACAGGACCAGCATTCATTTCGAAAAGGTGTGTCTTTACAATTGAGTCAGTCACATAAGAGTGAGTTTAGACGTAGATAAGTACTGGGGTGGCAATCTTGGACTGAGGCTTCGCTGCAAAACATCGAAGAGTTGCTATCTCGTATGCTCTTAGCTGTATGGTGTGGCGGGCCAGTCTCAACCCCTATTCTGTCATCTATCATCGTTTATTGGCAGTTGGTACGAGAGGCAGCGGTGGTAGGGTGGACATCATTCATGGAGATGCTCTGGAGGTGGATATGGAGACGTCTGTCAGGAGTATGTCAAGAAGAGAGACTGGGAAGATGGTATGGATATGCTCATCTGATGAGATTGTGACCGCATATACCAATGGGTGTTGTTGTGTTGTTTGCTTCACTTTGCCTTAGCTTGTTTGACCATGTACTAAGTGTGATACGTGATTTAGGCTTGACAATCATCTGTATAACGTAGTAGGAGGGAACCCAACAGAGATGCAGTACCTGATGTTTTTGGACTTTTAATCCATGCTTTTCTTTCTCTCTTCAGATCCTCCAGAGTTCCACGTGATAGGCAACCTCCCGTTCAATGTCTCCATCCCTCTCCTGTTTGCAGTGGTGGCAATGATCCCTGGCGGACGTGGTCCCTTCTCCTTCGGCAGGTCAATACTCACCCTCACCTTCCAGAGAGAAGTCGCTGAGGTGGGGCTCTGTAACTACATTCAGGCAGTATACCAACACATTTTCAAGGAGAAAAGCTGCGATTTTCACATGTTTTATCAGCGACAAAATTCATAGGGGGTTAGTACCGTCACTCCATAGAGTTTGTATTTTCGTGGAGATACAGTCTTTCCGGAAGTTAGTTCATGCATAGCATGCCACTGAGGTATATACAGGTGAAATTGTGAGGCCACTAATGCAAGAATTTGCACTTACAAAGCTATGTAAAGCAAAGGCAACTGGTGATGAGCATTGGGATCACGTGACCTCCCTCCAGCGTATTGTGGCTCCACCAGGACACACCCAGCGCAGTCGGACTCTCCGTCATGACCCAGAACCTCTGCCATGTCCACTGGGGTTCACCATCCTGGCTCCGTCTTCACTCCCGCACCCAAGGTGGGAGCACTTTACAACGGACACCAGAGTTACCTAGAAGATTGTGATGCCTGGAATAGTTTACATAATGAAGATGTGGTGAGGTGACATCACAATTAGTTTATTGACTGGACATTATACATTCTCCCTCTCAACCTTAAGTTTAGCGATAGTTTTCCTATTTTAAGGTGGATGCAGTGGTGTTGAAGCTGGTCCCGAGACTCCGCCCACTGGTGAAGGTGGACCACCTCACCTTAGAGAGAGTTGTGAAGGCTCTCTTCACGTTCAGGAGGAAGTTCATCAAAAGAGGAGCCAGGTATATACAGCTCACTTATGTATGTGCCATGATCTCCCTTCTCAGTTACTGTTCACTGCACTGTAGCAATTCCAGTGGGGAGAATTAAGTAAAAGCCTAGGACTACTTTTGACATAATTATAGATTCGCATCAGGTATATATCAGGTTTGTATGATTGATACCGGATCGTGTCACATTGCAGGCTCCAGCGATGCATGCTAAACCAGCCAGGCTCTTTTGAGAGCTGTGCTTTCGTGCATTCTCCATTCTCCATCTGACAAGTGTTTGTTCTATTCCCTCTCTCCCTCTCAGTCTGCTGTTCCCGACTGATCCTCACCTCCTCCCCCTCCTCTTCTCCCTGAGTGGGAGTACCCCACACCCTCAGAGCCCAGGAGCTGACAATGGAGCAGGTCGACCAACTCTCCTCCACCTATCTACACCTCCTAGACAAACACTCCTCTCAATATGCCATTTCGTCTTAGATAATCCACCCTTAAACCATCTCATATCAATTAGTCTGTGAAATCTACGCGCTATGCTACAATGCAAGGCAGCGCAACGCAGAATTATACACACTATGATGCAACGCAAGGGCCCTTCTTCAGTGCATGTATATATATAGATTTCATGGACCAGCTGCCTTTTCAGTTGATCGCACATGCGTGCAAGGTTGTGTGCAGGGGTAACCTTGGACACTTCAAATTCTTGACACATGAATTTTACAAGATTTTTTATGACACGAAATTCGCCATTTAACGTTGTGGCCAAACTTATGATGATTATTATACGCAATAAATAATGCAGTAACAGTTTTGCTAATGATTGGTGAGTTGTGAGAGTGAGCTACAGTTTGAGTCCTTGACCGAGGAGAGAGGCCATGTCCGTCTTATTCAACTGACCTATTGTCGAAAACAACACAATACAAACCCATGAGTTAATCCTAATCATTACACAGACTTGCCAAAACTCTTTACAATCTACTATGTGCCGTACCACTGTTGAAATCAAGCTCTTTCTTAGTAGTACCGTTTGTAATAGCTAGAAAGTGTCCGATATGATGCAGGTTTGACACTTACGGTGTGTACACAATATCAGAAGAACCTACTTCCAGCTGTCATGTCTTGCTCCAGTTTCAGTTTCTGTTGTGCACATCTCAGAATATCCTCCTCCACCGTGTCTCTCCCCACCAGTCTCACCACCTCAACCTCTCTAATAGTCACGGAAACAAACATCATGACTTCTTCTTATATTATACTTAGGAAATACAGTGGAACCTCCGAATAAGGGACACTATGTGGAGAAGTCGTCGCTATCTCGGAAGTCAAATAATACTCTAAAGTATTAGCATGGGGTTGAAACAAGTGTCCTCTGTAGAGAGGTCGTCCCTATCTCGGAGGTCAAATAATACACAAAAGTATTAGCATGGGGTTGAAACAAGTGTCCTTTGTAGAGAGGTCGTCCCTATCTCGGAAGTCAAATAATACACTAACTATTAGCATGGGTTGAAAACAAGTGTCCTTTGTAGAGAGGTCGTCCCTATCTCGGAAGTCAAATAAGTATGAGCATGTGGTTTGAAACAAGTGTTCCTTAAGTAGAGGAGGTCGTCCCTATTTCGGACAGAGGGTCAGGTTCCACTGTATGTACTGCACCTGGTCTGGCCGACTCTGTGGCAGCGATCCTCTGCCTGTTTGTCATTGTAGGGATTGAAGTCAATGTCGTGGAGGACCACCACACTGGCAGAGGTCAGGTTTATACCCAGACCACCTGCAGTGGAGGGAAATACGGTAATAGCAGATGTCTGGTTAGACAGTGGAAGGTAGGAAATGTGGAACACACTCACCAGCTTTAGTAGAGAGGAGAAAAACCAGGATATCGTCACTGGAGTTGTATTGGTCTATCAACATCTGCCTGCGTTGCGTGATAAAGACAGTGAGATCGGAAATATCCTGTGATTATCGTAATCTTAACCGTGTTGGCGTAAAATAGTGTTTTCATACCATACCACTATACCTAGCACCTTCATGGGGAATGTCTGAAGATTGTTCACAAGTCGAGAGTGGCATAAACATGCATGCCCACTTACAGTGTTGCTCTTGGCACAAAATGGACCATTGAGTAGATAATGCACTTTCATTTTTCATCTCTAAACAAGCTGTAAAGTGAAAATGTGTTAGATGGTCCAAAAGCCCCAGCACTACAATAATAGTGAGGTTCATTCACAGACCATTCAAAGGTTTACTGATTGAAAAATGGCAGTAGTGAAACTAGCTGTATCGCTCTGTATCCTCATTCTTGAAAACGTGACAGCAAGTTCACAGAGTTGTACTAGTAACCAGACACTGGTGGAAGGAGATGATCCTTGCCCTCCTTGGCAAGCGAGGAACATTACTACAGGGGTATGTGAGTGTGAAACTGCAAGTCACGTGGTCGTGTGCACCGACAATCCTTACCAGTTAACACTCCACGAGTGCTATTGCATGACTTATGGCGATCAGATTCTTGTTGGACCATGCTTCTATACTTGTAACAGGGGCTTTGACACATTCAAAATACGTATCACTGTAGATTCCCCTTGTAAACTGAATGACGTGATCTGTGCAAGGTTCGAGCGGCGAGGTCAGATGTGTGGCAAGTGCAGTAGCAACTATGCCCCACCGGTTTACTCCTACACTCTCTCCTGTGTCAACTGTACCACTAGCAACTGGGGGAAGTACACTGCAGTCTCTCTACTCCCACTCACTGCCTTCTTTGTCTTTGTCGTCACCTTCAGAATCAGTGCCACTTCCCCAAAACTGCATGGGTTCATCCTCTTTTCTCAGATAGTGACTTATTCTTCTAACATGAGGGCTTTTGGAACTGTACTTCCAGTCAAGTCAAAATTTACACCAACACAGAAACACCTTACGCAGGCTCTCCTATCATTTCCAGACATGTGGAACTTGGACTTTTTCCGTTTATTTACACTCCCGTTTTGCCTCCATCCACGCACAACTAATCTGGATGTCTTGGCATGGACTATATACCTGCAGTCTACCCTCTTCTACTCATTGGGCTCTCCTACTTCCTTGTTCTGCGTTATGATCGGAATGCTCGTCTTGTGTCTGGCTTTGTAAACCTTTGGTGTCTCTCTCCATCAGATTTCGCAGACAGTGGAACATCCGTAACTCACTAGTGGACGCCTTTGCCACTTTCCTCTCCTCTCCTACGTCAGGATCCTCAGTGTGTCCGTGGACCTCCTTTTGCCTGTAGCTCTGTACCGTCAAATGGACAACAACTGCCCTCAGCTCTATCTCTTCAACCAGGGAGACGTGGCCTACTTTAGCAGCCAGCACCTGCCCTATGCCTGTCTGGCCCTCTTCTTTCTCCTCACCTTCCACTTCTCCCGATGGCCCTCCTGTTCCTCTACCCCTTCTCCTGTTTCCAGGTCTGTCTCAACCGCACAGGCCTCAGCTGCCAGTTCCTACACATCTTCATGGACACCTTCCAGGGACACTTCAAGAATGTACAAACGGCACTCGCGATTTCCGCTATTTCTCAGCATTCTACCTCCTCCTCAGAGGCCTGGTGTATGCTTCCATTGTGCTGGCTTACCAGATAAACAGCTATGCCTACACAACTGTTGTCTTGACCGTTTTCACTGTGCTTGTGGCATTAGCTCGACCCTACAAGGCAGACAGCTATACCGTTAACGACACCTTTTGGCTCATCATTACAGCTCTGGTGTACATGATCCTGATTCCAAATACATTTAATCATTCAAGAGTCACAGAGTCAGGCCTTCGACCATTAACCTTCAGTTTAGTATTAGCCATCGTTGTTTTTTTCTTAGCCAAGGGGAGCAGCCAGTGCAAAGTGGCTTGCTCCAAATTCATTTGGAAGATGAGAGTAAGAGTGCAGTCTCACAATGCGGGTGGCTATGAACGTCTCAATACATCATAACAAGTCCTAAGCTATCAAGATTTTTTTGCACTTTAATGTTTGCTTTGGATTGTAATTTTTTTGCCATATACACACATAGGGAGAAAAAAAATTACATCAGAGGCCCAGTAAATGTGAATCTAAGACTTTAGTGAAAACATAAGGAAGACATATGTAAATATACGTAAGAAGATTCAGTCTAGCTGCAGCATCTTATTAACCCTCGGCACGCATGTGCTATGAGGCGGCCCATGAATGATACCAACGGCTTCAGAACTAGATGTATGCCAACCTGAAAAAGTGATATCCTGAAACGACTGCATTCGTGAGATATGCCATGAAAAACAAACTAAAAAGCCAATATGTAAAATCGTACTGGGCTACCACGACCTGATCCGTTTGCATTGGAGGCAAAAGAAGTCACAACTAAGGCCGTGTATCGACTCCCGCATGCTATTCACTAGCATAGCTAGCCCGTGTCAGACTCTCCGCCAGCTATAGCATGGAGACCACGAGTATAAACGCACACTATAGGGCCAGCCCATCAATTAGCGGTACCGCGCATGCAGTGCGCCAAGGGTTTGCACTTTAGTGTTTCTCATTCTAACACGTCAACACGTTACGTAAGGGTCACCTATCGTTCATGTGTGTTTTTCCATCCAATCTGAGATAGCTGTGGCCTAGAAGTTGCAGCCACGCCTCCAAAATGTCCAGTATCATTATGAATTGACTGAAGATCAGGACTCGTCTTCCCTATCCAGAAAAAAAATTATATAAGTGGAGGTGTCCTGAATTAAACATCAAGTGAAAGAGAGAACCTGTTCTTTGCAATCTCCGAGCTTCTTTTCTAGATACTTCAATTTTCCTGACTCTTTGATTAGGCCATTGGACAGTCTGTACTGCACCAGTGACTGTAGTGATAAACCATGATATTATGTCAATTATCAATCTACTGTGTCAGTGATGCAGTAAACGGGCAAGCAGAATGGGGCCTACATATAGCCATCCCCATGGCATCATCTATTCATAGCTATAGCTAAAGTATTAGGAAGAGTTAGCTTGTCCTTTCCCCACAGTTTTTCTAAAAGTATGAAAGTGTAGGCCCTATTTTTCAATTAACATTGGAGTCAAAGACTATATGGTTTATAAAGATCAGAAATGTTAGTTGGCCTAAGTTAGGCCCAATGTTTTACTAGTTATTCCCACAGACGTTGCATGCATAATATGACACTACCTCATGTCTGACACAGAGGTTGTGCAGCTCAAAATCAGACATGACGGCCATATCTTCAGCTACCAGCGTAGCGTCTGCATCACGGTGCTCTGGCTCCTGCCAAGAGAAGGAACGGTATGGGAATAGGGTGAATAGTTACTTGCACACGCACGCGGTTAACATTTAGCATGCGCCAGATGACTTCTGGTTTGCACTTGCGGTATTGGCTGAGCTCCTTTTGCACAAAAGGAGAAAGTGTGAGTTTTAGGTAAGCTGTTTCCTTCTAGCTGCTTTATGCACAGCATACAAGTTGTGTGTGTAAGTGAGTGTGCATTACTGCAACTCTGAATGAAAAGCACTGAAGTGCAAACCCTCGGCGCACTGTGACGTGCACGCGTAAGCACCGTACCACTAATTGATGGGTTGGGTTTAGTTTTAGCTGTTACTCGTGGTCTCTCGCGCAGAGTCTGATGCGGGCTAACTACACTACTAGATAGCATGCGAGAGGCGATACACGCCCTGCGTTGCATCTTCTGGTGCCTCCGAAGTACGCAGAGCACGACTGCGGTAAGCCATCCCGTCCGTTGTGTATTTGCTTTTTCGCGCTCTAGCTTTGCAACGGAGCATTTTCAGAGAAAACCGCCTTTATTTTCTGACCTTCGTCGCCCGTTGGGTAGATGGTATCATTTCTGGGACGAACAGACGTTCAAGGAGTGAGATGTAGAGTAACAGACAAACAGACAAACAGACAGACAGACAGACAGACCCAACTACTGTACCCTCGCTGTGCATGCGCGCCGAGGGTAATGATAAAATAATGCTAAAGCCCCGTGGCCCCTTCATCTATTAGCTACTAGGGCATTTTTCAAGGCAAGCATTTGTGAACCATGATTATAAACACTCTCACACCTTATTTGGAAAGGACAAAAAATACAATGTAACATTAATCCCAACCTTCAGAATTTCAGTAGACATAGAAGCAATGACATCATCTGAATAGTGGGAGCGCAACAAGAGAGGGTGGTTGGCTGCCTTGCGGAGCTGTGTTAACACAGACATTGACTTGACCAGCTCCTTACCTGCATATTACGTGGCATATGGTGAGTGAAGTATCTTTTTCCTTTTTCTACCTCCCCCCTTCTTCATCCTCTAGTCATCTTTATTCCTTCATCTCCTCCCCCTCCCTCACTCACCTCTGCCATTCTTCATCTCCTTTCTCCCCAATTCCACTTCCTTGTGGTACAACTCTGACTGTTCCGGGGTTAAAGCGCAATGTTTAACACTCTCAACTTTTCTTGGCAACTGGTGAAGGACCTGATAGCACCGTGGATGTGATGAGCATATCACGGACACACTAAAACCACATGTACCTCTTTTTTCAACCTCCTCAAAATAAAGGGGCACATTATCTCCTTCGCCCTTGAAACCTAAAAGACAAAAATCACTGTCTGTCATCGATAAGTGCACTTAACAAATAACTGTACCAGTATGTTGTACAGTACATATTACATACCTGCTTTAGGTGTATAGATCTTGTACAATACGTACACTAACAAAGTACTATGTTTATCACTAAGTACGGTAGTCTAGTTGATTTTCCTCTTTTTCCACTCTTGTGCCTATATACAAAACTGTCGACACCCTTATATAGGGGGGACACCGGAATTTGGGTGAGATAGGGATAGGTTCAGCGAGATTATAGGATGTTACCATTCCATACTCCAACTGTAGTCAAAGTATTAAGGATAGTTGGTTTGTCTTGTTTTCCACTCTTGTGCTTACGACAAATGCAAGATCGTTGACACCCTTATTTAGGGGGGACAGCGAAATTTGGGTGAGATAGGGATAGGTGCAGCGAGATATAGGATGTAACCATTCCATACTCCAACCGTAGTCAAAATATTAAGGATAGTTGGTTTGTCTCTTTTTCCACCCATGTGCCTACAACAATTGCAAAATCATTGACACCCATATTTAGGGTGATAATTATAGCAAAATTTGAGTGAGATAGGGATAGGCCCATAGATAGGTGCAGTGAAATAAAAGATGATACCATTCCGTACTCCAACCGTAGTCAAAGTAATAAGGATAGTTGGTTTGTCTGCTTTTCCACTCTTGTGCCAACAATAAAAGCAAAATCATTGACACCTTTATTTAAGGGGGGGATTTGGATGAGATAGGGATAGGTGCAGCGATATATAGGATGTTACCATTCCAAACTTCAACCGTACTTAAAGTATTAAGGATAGTTGGTTTGTCTCTTTTTCCACCCATGTGCGTACAACAAATGCAAAATTGTCGACACCCTTATTTATGGGGGACAGCGAAAATTGGGCGAGATAGGGATAGGTGCAGCAAGATAGAAGATGATACCATTCCATACTCCAACTGTAGTCAAAGTATTAAGGATAGTTGGTTTGTCTATTTTTCCACCCATGTGCCTACAACAAATGCAAAATCATTGACACCCATATTTAGGGGGATAGCAAAATGTGAGTGATATAGGGATAGGTGCAGTGAAATAAAAGATGTTACCATTCCATACTCCAACTAACCTGCTCCAGGTATACTAACAGTGTATATACCCGTTCCTAACAGTGTACCATGTTGTACGGTATGACCACATTCCGTACCTGGTCCTGGTAGTAGTCGCTGACCTCGGCTGTGTGTCTGCTGTGCCGGAATGCAGACTGGAGGGGCTGGATGTAGGGACGGAACACGGACGGCATCACGAAACTGAGCAGAGACATCAGCTCCAGGAGGTTGTTCTGGAGAGGAGTCCCTGTTAGCAGAAGCCGCCGCTCTGCCTGCCGGATTAACAGGGGGGAGTTAGTTCAAGTTAGAGGACAAGCCATAGGATTTAGGAGGCCGAGGCTTCTCAAACCGTGTGGTTTCCATGACTTGTCGTCTAACTGTTTTAGAGTGCGTCAGGCGCAAAACCTGAGCCCGGCCGCCCGCCCGCCCGAGTATAATGCTCGTTGCAATCTGTTGTAGATGTATCTGCATTTAATTCGCAATGAGGCTTTTGCAGTTTGAAGTTGACAATCAGTGAGAAGATGTAAAATATGTGAAATACGTGTGGAGATCTCACCTGTATCTTCATGAGGTGGTTGTACTTGAGGGTGGACATGTTCTTAAGCATGTGTCCCTCGTCCAGGACCAGTGTCTTTAGCTTCAGCTTCCTCAGAAATTGACGATCCTCTGCACGCCCAATGCATATCGTGTACCTACAGACAAGCAAACATCACCATTTCTAACATTTTGTAATGGACACTTAGAATAAAAGACACCTCTCTACGAAGGACAAATGCTTCAATCATCGAACCGTTCTAAAGAACATCTCTGTACAAAGGGAAACTCTAACAGTCCCAGTGTGTCCCTCTTTCCAAGTTCTGCATTTGCATTTCGTGGTCTTTATAAGAGTAATGTGGCCATACAACTGAGCTGAGGTGGTTCTGAGTTTCTTAGTACAGGACTAAGTGTTTTCCCCACTCCCGAACTCCATATGCTAAAGAGCTTACGTTGTAAGAATGACATCATAGTAGCCCTGGAGGTCCCCAGACAGCATGTCACGTCTCATGCCTGACCGCTCACCCAAACTCCCTGAATGAAGGGATAACATTGCATAATATGGAATGCATAATGTCAGTGCATTAAGTATATTGTTGTGAACATGTGTGCAAAAGCTGCCACATCCTGGGTCGTGTAGCACTGTGCAACAATACACTAGAACTTCCGGGGGGACAGTCCGAAAAAAGGAAAAAAAGAAAAAAGGTCTCGATAAAGGACACACTTTGAGGTCCAAAACATTCACGTTCATATTTTCTGAAGAGACGACAACCTTCCCTATGAAGGACAAAATGCCCGGGCCCAACGTGTCCATTATTAGGATGTTCAACTGTACACGTAATATGGGCTGCGTGTAAGCTTTTTGGCAAAATCTTCAAGCCAGTGGTGTGACAAACCAGGTGAGATGCAGTGAAGGACTCACCCCAGTAGGTGATAACATTGAGAGATGGACTCCAGCAATTCAGCTCTCTCACCCAATTGTCTGAAAGAATCAGTGTTAGCTACTAAACGGTACTACATCCTCCCAAAGCAAACACACCGAGGGTAGAGGAAGGAACAACAATAAGATGAGGTCCCTTCCAGCCTTGCTCATAGAGATGAGACAGAAACACTATAGTCTGGATTGTCTTTCCCAGACCCTGGCAAAGAGAGAAGGAATGTATCATAGCACATTTAATGTATATATTAATGTATACACTGCATAATGCACTTTCCCCCTTTACCAAAAGGTTACCGGCACACGAGTGGAAGAGAATGTTTAGTACTTTTAATTCAACTTCAGAACACAGTTCAAGGTGTAACACAAGAGCCTGAAAACAGAGGTGGTCGATAGAGGGTAGATGGAAGAGAAGGAAAGTACTCCGGATGGATAGGGAGATAGGACTACCAAGTAGGTTACCATTTCATCGGCAAGAATGGCATTGAGGTTCTGAGAATGGAGCAGAGAAAGCCAGCTGACCCCCACCTTCTGGTATGGCTTCAGGACCAGTCTGGAGGAGGAGGAGGAGGAAGAGGAGGAGGAGGAGGAGGAGTGTTTATGGCGCATGAAGAAGTGATTCATGATGAAGTTATGTCAAATAGCAGGTCTCATACAAATAGTAACCTTACCAAGGGAATGTGTCAGTACATAAGGGCTAAATTTATAAATGTTAGTAGAGATAGAATGAAACAATAGGGCCCAGTTTCTAAATTTAGCCTTTAAATACTACCACATTGCCGTTAATGCATCCTCAATGGCAGTGGGATGATGAGATTCACACCATGAAGCTCAGAAAGAGGCTCACCCGGGGGATATCATGGACGGGAGAGGGAAATCAATATCGTCACTGGCAGAGTCCTCTTGTGACTGCTGCTGCTGCTCTGTTTGCTCTTCCTGAAATGACATATGCCGTGATTTCACTATAAGAACACAGTTGTACCTGTCACATGTCACTAAAGTATATGTATCTCTCTCCATCATATCCTCTTGACATGCAAAATTTTTACAAAATCGAAAATTCTTTGATCACATAACATACAAAAGAACAATGCCCATTTGTCCATCGCTCGCAGACGCTAATCATTCAGTGAATCAAAAATCCTCCCCAGACCTTTTTGAGGCGGACTTGGTTCACGAGGTTCTGAATGGAGGAGGAGATGGCCTGGCATTGGGACAGGAGGTCTGCCATCATTTCCCTCTCCTTCAGCAGTCTGCCACACCCCTCCAGACACTGCAGAACATGATATTACTCACAGTATGGCGCAGAACCAAGTGCCCCTTATAGAGAGCTGTCCTTCGACCATTAGCAGTCATCAGGTATTGGGCAACGAGAATCCAAATAACATTTGGTTGTGGAATTTCACCTTTTAATCACCTTTTTTTTCCATCTAGCATGCAGACCCTTTCTCCGGTCCGTGCCTGTGTTACCACACGCCAAGAGAGGGTCTACCAAAACAGTATACACTTGGTTGTTTCCCACGAATATATCATTGGAGCGGCTCCCTTAAGTGATATTCATGGTTCACAGCGCCTATAGTTCAGGTAAATAACCCATGCGATAATCACATCCAGTCAAGTGCAGGTTCGGCTCTCCGCACACATAGGCCGCATGCGCTCGCGCTCACGCATGTGTGGGCCGGAGAGAAAGGGTCATTAACAATGAAACATTTTCTCAAATATTCTGTGAGAGTTACGTACACGTATATCCACACACTACGACACCACTTGCTCGATCCTTATGCTCACCTTTTCACTTAGTCCCTTGACAGATACCACTGCTTCAGTCTATGGAAGACACATGTATACATATCGTTGTCGGAAATGGTGAGAAGTAGCTACAGTTAAAAATTTTGCTTCAAACAGGCCACTTGTATAAAGTACTGTCACAAAATGATGAGAAGAATTCCGCTAGGGATTTAAAACAAGTGCAACTAGAGTCACTACTCAATACGAACTAGGGCAGGGTCCACTAACCAGGTGTTCCCAGCTGCTGAAAGGTCTCTGGGCCAGCAATAGTGCAGCTTTGTTCTCAGAGAGCCCAGGGACTGCCTGGGCCTCTTCCAGCGATATCCCGTCCAGCAGAGACAATATGGCCGCCTTCTTGCGCTCAGAGAAATCTTCCTCCTCCTCTGAGAAGTCGCTCAGATCTCCCTCCAGCTCCTCCAGGTATGGTGTCTCTCCTGAGTAACGATGTATGTATGTATACATGTATACAGTGATGTTTGCATGACATTGCTTGCTTGCATGTGACTATTTGGGATGATGTTAACTGTCTAGCATATAAACTACACAATGCATATTGGCATGAAGAGCACAGGACTACCTACAACAATTTAGATGACTAGTTGGTCTCTCATTGCTCAGCAATTATGTTTGATTGTGCTTGACCCTCATGAAGTACAGCAAGGGATTATTACGAGCATGTATGGACTCAATCGATTAGGTGTATGTGGAAAAGATTGTTGCTATACATCTATAGTAGTAAAATAAGCAGTAGATAGACCATTACAAAATGAAAAGCACTGAAGTGCAAACCCTCGGCGCACTATGACGCGCTCGCGTAAGTAAACGCATGCGCCGTACCACTAATTGATGGGCTGGGTTTAGTTTTAGCTGTTACTCGTGGTCTATTGCCATCTCGCGCAGAGTCTGACGCGGGCTAACTACACTACTAGATAGCATGCGAGAGGCGATACACGCCCTGCGTTGCATCTTCTGGTGCCTCCGAAGTACGCAGGACACGCGGATCGATCAGACCGTTGTATATTTGCATATTGGTTTTTTCGCGCTCTAGCTTTGCAACGGAGCAGTTTCAGAGAAAACCGTTCGAAATTTCTGACCTTCATTGCCCGTTCAGTAGGTGGTATCCTTTGTGAGACGAAAAAACACTCGAGAAGTGAGATGAAGAGTAACAGACAGACTGACAGACACACAGACAGACCCAAGTACTGTAACCCTCGCTGCGCATGCGCGCCGAAGGTTAACAAGCAATTGTGCCTTGAAAAACACTCCATACTTCTCGACTGGGGTACACCAGTAGCTCACCTTTTGTTTTGCCCAAACTTCTGGTAGATCTATCATTGAGACATGATAGTTTGTCTTCTTTTGAGTCTCCTTTTAACCCCTCCCCCTCCTCCCCAATGGTCTCAGACTCACTCAAAGAAGACTCGGAGGAAAGTGCGGGGATGCTGCGAGCTGCAAGAGGCAGCACAGAGTGTTTCTCTTCGTCAAGTGAATCATCCAGCCTCCGTCTGCCTCTCCTACTTCTCTTCTCTGTGTGCAGGCAGTTATTGATCGCTCAGTGAAAACTAACACGAAATACCTAACTGTATATTACTTTAAGATCCCCAGGTATTTAATAAACATCAATACAGCTATTTCCTGCTAATTACTAGATTCAACTGTACATGCTAGTCATTCAATGAATAAAATTTTTAACGCACTAACCTGTTGGGGTAAGTTTTATATCAGGAAGGTCATCGTCACTGTCGGTGCTAGTAGACTGTGAGTCAGAGAGGAGACGAATCCTGCGACATTTTGGTTGAGTCCGCCTCTTGGGAGAGTCTGGAGGACCTGCGTTTGTGAGGGGGAGGGAGGGAGGGAATAAGAACAGAGGAGGGAGGAGGGAGGAGGAACAGAGGAGGGAATAAGGACAGATAAGGGAGGAGGGAATAAGGACAGAGGAGGGATGAGGGAATAAGGACAGAGGAGGGAGGAGGGAATAAGGACAGAGGAGGGAGGAGGGAATAAGGACAGAGGAGGGAGGAGGGAATAAGGACAGAGGAGGGAGGGAGGGAATAAGGACAGAAGGGAGGAGGGAATAAGGACAGAGGAGGGAGGAGGGAATAAGGACAGAGGAGGGAGGGAGGGAATAAGGACAGAGGAGGGAGGAGGGAATAAGGACAGAGGAGGGAGGGAGGGAATAAGGACAGAGGAGGGAGGAGGGAATAAGGACAGAGGAGGGAGGAGGGAAGGAGGTAATACAAAAGTAAATGCTAGGGAGGGATGGAGGTGAATACAGGTAAAGGAAGGTATGTATGACTTGCAGTAAACAAGATATAGAGATGGAAATTATGTGTACAAGTCGAATGGCCAATGTAGTGCAAACTTGCCATCAGATGCCAGGATGCTAGCCACGGCCTCGTCCATACTGGTAGACTCCTTTAGTCTATCTCTCAGAAACATATCACTGTACTGAGGGAACAGCTGCCTCAGACTATCCATCTCCCTACTATCCCCTGGCCTCATCCCTCCTGCTTTGCTCTCTCCTGGCCCTCCCTCCCTTCTCTCTCCCAGTTTACCCTCCTTCCTCTCTCCTGTTCCACCTGTCTTCCTACTCCTCCCTTTCCTACAATTATTACTACTGCTGGTGGTGAGAGAATGGGCCATCTGCTGTAGTCCTTTCCCTGGCTTTCTTCTGCACGTCAACCAACCATCATCACACGGTAAGGGACAGGGAGGAGTTGTGTCGCGCCTCTCGTACTCTTCGCATTCACTCGCAGAATCTGACTCGAGAGTTAGTATCGCACGACGTTCTGGTTTAGTAGCAGGTGACGGTGAATCTGTGACCTTTGAACTTTCATCTCCTGTCGTTTCTTCTTCATGGTTTTCTTCACTCCCGCGAACATTGGGAGGTGACTTGCAATTTGCCCGATACTCAAAGAGTGACAATTCTACACTCCTCTTTCGCCTCTTGCTCACGTGTAGAGGCCCAAAGAGCCTTCCACTGCCGCGCGCACCGCCGACCCTCTCGGAATCACGTGACTCAGTTTCAGTTTCAGTTTCAGTTTCGTTGCTGGAAGAGCTGCTCAAACGTCGTCTCTTTCTCCTCTCTCTATCCGCGGCTGAGCGCATTCTGCGGCGTCTTCTGCCACAATAGGACGAAGTTTCTTCGTCCGGAGTCTCAGGTACTGCTGTCAGCCTCTCATTACCTCCTCGCAGTGTATCGCGTGCACCGCGCGGGCTCGGAATCGGGGTGGCGTTATTTGGAGTGGGAGACATCCGCGAATCTTCTGGCGACAAAGGAAGGTTTTCTTTGTCGCGATGCTCGTAGAGCGTGAGACGAGTCTTAGTGGGCCTGTAGGCGAACTGGCTGAAGTCGATGGCGACGTTCATGTCGAGAAGTTTACTTTCACCCCAACCGCGCGTACCGAGACGCTATCTTCCCGCCAATCTCGCGGGCAACAGCTGAGCCCCTCCCACGTTTCTTAGTATGCGCATGCGTATTCACAGGTAAGAATGTATGGTGGTGCGCTTGAGCTCGGTGTCTGTGCAAGCAAGGAGGGATTACACCATGTGTGTATATGTATCATTAGTTGATGAGGGTGCTGTGTAAAATTGGGGGGTGCGGTTGTTGGCTGCAGGATCATCTCAATAAGCATGCATGTGTGCCCATGGGCTGGGTATGGAGGAGCAGTCATGGTTAGTGTGGGAAAGGCCCAGTTAACCACCAAAATTGGCCGTGACCAACAGCTGTCGTTTGGCTGTCTAGTGGCCAATGAATGCAGGCTGCCTGGCAAGTGACTGAGGCCACCACAACGTGTGTCGCTCTTGGCAACCCAAACATAGAACGGTTTTCAGTTTTGTCTGGTCCACTAATAAGTAGACGTAATTATTATACCATATCTTAACGTTACGCCACTGACTGGTGATTTTATTTTCCAAACATGGTATTATAGCGAGACACTGTAATTTCATTCTTACAGCAACATTAAAAGAGAACACTACCATTAACATATACTGTATGATCCAGCGGAGTTGTTTATTAGTCCATATTAGCTGGTGATATTCAATTTCTCGGAAATGCTTTAGAGTATTATTAAGCATACACATTAAACTTAATGGTAAATTTTACTGTACAAGAAACTACAGACATTATTAGTGAAGTACAGAGAGGCACATGTTACCTAATTTACATCAATCACACTGTTTCCAATTATAGTTGGTGACCAGAATAGAAACTTTATACTTTTGTCCTCTTCTATTCGTGCAGCATACGTTTTATCAGTAACTGTGCATTATTGGCTATATATTCACTTTCTGTGTCTGATATGTTTTCTTACTTGCGTCCAAAGCACATTATCTTGAGAGAGGTTCACCCAGGACCTTGGAGGAAGAGTCTGTTTATTGCAGTGTCAGCATTTTAATTTTGTCAGGAGTGATCAAAGCACCTATCACCAGTGTTTACATGGCTGTCATGGCTACTGTATCACGGTATCATCAGCCACTGTCGGGGGAACTGCTGGTGTTTGTAAACAAATCGTCCGTCTATTGTAGTTGTACAAGTAGACCCTGGCTGCTGCGTTGCCGACAAGCAAGAAGTTGTGGGAAGCTAAACTATGCAATGTTTATGAGTGTGCCTCCTATGTTACGTGTTTAGAGGCATAAAAGTACTGATTCGTGTATGTAGAGCACTTGGTCAGTAATCTGAAAAAGAAGCTATATACAGGAAGTAGTAGCCATAGTAATTGCAGCAACACTGTAATTTTACACATTATGTTCGTTGTTATTCCATTTTCTTTACTCCAAGTACGTAATAATGATTCACACATGTGCTGGGATAAATCCCGTACAGTTTCAAGTCAACACAGCTTAGTGTTTTGGTACCAAAACTTGGAACTGGACCCAGCATACACAAATGATAAGAGATAGACAGATTTCAATAGCAGTCTGAATCCCTATTGTTACAAAAAGCTACTTACTACTTCCAATTCTCAATCTTGCCAAGTATTTCTCCAGTATCATATTTTGTACAAGAGGCAGTGGTGGGCTGGAGCATTCAATCCCCTATTACCCGGATTAGCCTAAAGGGTTAGCTAATGGATTCCCACAGCATTTGTATGGGTGTGACCAGAGAGGTTCCTGTTTACCACTGCTGTACATTTGCTGTGTATACAATACTTTACCTACGTCACCCAGTGAGTTTCTAGGAGAGGTATTATCTTCTGCGAATGCTATAAGAATGTGAAACAAATGCAATGGCTCAGTATTAGTGTTCTGATGTATTATATGATGCATGTGTGAATCCAGCGTGGCTCAGTAATTAGAGCGCTTTGCGTTTCGTGGTTTAGAGAGTAGGTATTATGCACTTGTCTTGCGTTGCGCCCACTGATTCATACTTTTGTGAGTGCTTAAGAAAAACAAGTCTATGGTGTTAGACTCTGCTGCATCGGCTTCCTTAGTTGCAGGTATAAGTGGATTGCTCCACACCACCACATTAGTACGCTTGGAGTGGGCGTTGGGATCTAATGTCAGGAACCTACTCACTGTCATTGTCATGAATTACCTCACAATACAAAGGATCTTACCTCAGTCTGGAATACTTACCACCCCCTCTCCATGGCCGGGAGAGTGAGATCATAGTCCACAGCGTGCCTAGCTACACATGAGTGGGTGGGGTATATGGTCCAGCTGTCTGTATGTGTTGCCAGCGCTCCTTTATGGATGCCAGCTAGATACTGACTTGAGGGGGTGGCACAATAGGAACCCCCTGGGACACACGTTACAGACTACACTAGGTGTATAATACTCAATTCCCCAGCATGCAAGTAAGTGTGCGCCATGGAATCGAACATTTCAAGCCCATGACAAATTGCTGCATTACTATGTGGATACAAGAGTGGTTTTTCAACAAAAAGTAGAGTCTATAATTGCATAGTTTGGGTTATAATACCTTTACCCACACATTAACCCAAAAAAATGGAGATTTTGTTTGCTGTAGTACAGAGACTTCCTTTCGTGCAGGCATGCAGTGTAGCCTTGCATTAGTAGAAACAGCATCTGGTGGTTAGCAAAGGGTTTACAGGGACACCCCGATGTCTAGTGCACAGCACACACATAGATATTATACCTACGTACACACCTCCCAAGGCTACATATGTTCACACTCACTATAATAATTCTGTCTCCTGTCTAAAGTGTATGTAACTGAAGCACGAGAAGCCGAGTGAGTGAAAGACGTGACCTTAGTGCCGTAACTCATATTGCACCATCATTAGCAACAGAGAGAATGCTTAGGTGAGCCACAGGATCAGGTGCTGCTAATTAAAATTGTGGAAAAACCCAGATGAAATAGTGTAAAGATAAAGGATAAGCATTGACCCAAACTCAATAGGTCCTAGCCACTGTTGCAAGGTAACTTTGCTTTTATCCTCTGTTGATTATACGTCGTTAAGAGCTGGCATCCTCAGGATGTTGTCATTGAGACTTGTTGCCACTCATTAATGATGCTAACTACATTATTATCAAGAAGAAAATTCTACATTGTAGTGGAGTAAGTACACAAACACACTATGAAGTAGTATCAATGTGTTGATTTTGGGCCTCTCAAAAAACTGGTGGGACTTGGTGGGTGGTGGTGGTGTGTGGGAGGTGCAGTGTCTGCCTCCAGGCCAGCTCACCCAGGCTGCATCCTGCTGAGTGAAGCTGGACTTCCTCTCAACTCCCAGACTTCCTTTTGTCAGGGCCATGAAGTAAACAGCTCCCTGGGGGCTGCTACAGACAGTACTAGAAGAATGCTACAAAATTTTTGGCGAGCGAAAAAGGGTTACCGGAAAAAAGAGCAGTTGGATTTTTCGTGTGTTTCACGAATCACGTATAACGTTACGGTATATGGCAGTCCCCGCACATAGAAAAGGTTCGCGTTCAGACGACTAGATAGGTGGGCTCGCTTCACTCGTGTGTCTTTGGTAGAGGAGAGGAGAGAAGAGGGAGGGTAAGGGAGGGAGAGATACAGAAACATCTCTAAAACCTTCTGTGCTGATTCTTCTTTCAGAGATTGGCAAGTTCAGGAAGAGTTCTTTCCTGTTTGAAACGGAAAGTGTGTGTATAACGTCTTTTAGTCATATTCAGGGAGTGGTGCCTTTGTAGTCAGTCAGTACCTCTCCTCCATGTCTCCTTCTTCATCTTTCCCCCTTTCTGAAGCTGTTTCATTCTCTCGCTGTGTTCTTATGTAAGCACACACTTTGCAATACAAATCGTTCTCTCAGAATAAAGATATAATACTGTAAGGAAGTGTAAGTTATACAAAAGGCAATCACATGTATGAATGAATAAATGCATGAGTTACTTCTAGTAGTGATCTGACGTCCATGGACTTAACACCGGTAGTGACTAAGACTTGAACAATCTACTCACTTACACTACGTATGCCATATGTATATCGTAATGTCATAGTAAATAATACTAAGATCCGCCGTAGTTTTGACTGACACTGCAGAAGCTACTTCCTTTCCATTCTTCATCCACCCTCATACTCTACCATACATTACCTACATTCATCAATAGTAGGTATACCTACTTAGGTCGCCCAGGGGTAATAAATTGTACTCTGCCATTTCCTGAGGATGCTGTACTTTGTTGGCGACCAAGTGTGTGGACCTATTGTGGAGGCGTAAGTTGTGAAGTTCTTTTGCCGAAACTGTCTTGTGGGCTACTGTAAACCTGCGAGGTTAGATGCGTATGGCTACAGTACTCGCTCAACAAGCATAACTAAGTTTTACTGAGTGTGTTAAGTATACTTGCATTGTACTCTATCCCTGCGAGGTTAGATACGCATGGCTACAGTACTCGCTCAACAAACAAAACTAAGTTTTACTGAGTGTGTTAAGTGCTTGCATTGTAGTACTTCTTGCTCTATCCACATGCCAGGATAAGATTGAAAAGGAGAGAGAAGAAATGGTATATAGTAACATGATTCTGCCACGCTATGGGAAATATAATCCAAAGCCATTCAGTGATGGTTCACACGGTATCATTGTTCTCTATTTACCCAGCAATCTACTTTCTGGTTCAGCTCAGTCCATTCAGGCAATGTCTGGGACATGCAAGGTAGTAAGCAGCGGGAGGCTAGCTATCATGTTCTGGTCAGCAGTCCCATCTGAGACCCCTCTCCCAATTTCCTGGAAGATCCACTAACTTGCTTTCAGTTTATATATAACCTCCCCCCATAGTTTTAACTTCATTATTTTCTCAGCTTCCTTTTAATTTTGATTTCTCAGGAAAGGCGTCATCAATGTTTGTGTACTGACAGGTGCACTGACAGGTGCACTGAGTATGCTGAGTATGCGAAACTAGGCTGAGAGCTACGTACTGTCCCAGCAGGTATCATAGAGGCCATGGCAGTGCACACCATTCAAAGGCTGTCTAGTTGGGGAACTGTTTGGGCACTTAACCCAGGCTTTGAGGCGGAGGCTGAGGCAAGGACCTGTGGTTGCTGGAGCAACCACATGTTTGCAGACTCTGCCCAGGACCACTTGAGGAGAGCAATGCCACAAGCCACACTAACCCTCTCCCCTCTCTCTGCATACTATAACAGGGAGGCTATCTTAACCCCCCCTTCCTTCACTAACAGAGTATAATCATGCATGGTTTGGCCTTTTGTTGAGTGAATGTGTGACAAGTGGTGTTCGGTCCTTCCTTCAATAGCTAAAACGGTAATAACGTTTTTTGGATGATTATACATAATGGTTCAAGCATCTTTTTGTTAAAAATACAGCCATTGCCATCGGTGGAGCTCAATACTAGTTAAAGTTCAGTAAAAGCAATCAAGAAAAGCATTGATGTATGGTTAGGCTAATATACCAACCAACTGCAACCAGTGCCTGACTGACGCACATCGTTGGATACACAGCCAGCTTTTACGAACGTATGTACGTATGTAGCTACCTTAGGTAGATGTTCATTTGGATATATACATGCAGCCAGCTCTCTGAGGAGATGTCTTTCGATGTATGTGTAGGTCAAAGTGAGCCAGGTAGCTAAGGGTGGAGTAAGTGTAGCAGATACCTCAGGTAAATGGTGGCTGGAGTAGAGAGTGCTGCTCTATGGCCTCTGGTGATGCTGCTATCAAAACCAACATCTGCGTTGCCATGGGGAAGTAACCTCAGTCTGCCTGCCAGCCTGTGGCTAGGGGTATCTCCTTTCAACCATGTTTCGCCCTGCTGACTACTGCACAGGTTTCATCTCCTGGGGTTAGGCCCTCAGTAACCATCATTAATTACCTCAAAGAACTGTCCGAACAAATTGGCTTTCAAGACGATTGTTCCACGGGTGTTCGAGTTATAATATTATCACGATTGAGTGTGTGTATCAGTGAATGCATACATGCTTGTAGCTTTGAGCAATGATCTTTTCCGCTTCTATTACGTACTCTAGTCCTCTTTCTCTCTCTCCCTCCTTCTCTTTCTCTTTCCTTCTCCCCCCACTCACACACACACACAGGAAGACTAAGTTGATAGAATAGTAATCATCTCCACAACCCCCCTCTCTGAGACTTGGCTGACAAGAGGACTGAGTTGGTGGGGGAGTAGCCATCTCCACAAAGTGTGGGTTGGCAGACCTCCACCTATACCAAATCCACACCTGATTGAGTTAGAGCCTCAGATGTGCCCTGTGCAGCGATTATCCTCCTAATAGCTCCCTCTGTCCTGTCAATGAACTTAATCCAATGCCATTGTTTACACCTGTGGTATTGTGGGCGACTAATGGAGGACAAGAAGAGGAGCCTTCATTACTGAGGTGTCAGATATCTCCAGCCCAAATCCCAACACATGTGTTGCAGGTGTTGGTCTCTTTGACCAAGTTCCCAGTTGCACACCCACAGTATGTAAATGTATATACCAGTTCCAGCGTTGCATCTCTCTTCCCAGCTTCTCTCTACTGCACGTTCTGATACAAAATCTGTATGCTGTGTATTATGATTAATTGGATGTTTGCGTTTCAGCTTGTGTGTGTGTGTGTGTGTGTGTGTGTGTGTGTACACACCGCTCTAATTCTGGCCACCTGCACTCTAAAAGGCACTGGCAGCAAGCATCTAAGTCATCACCAAGCAAGGGCACACTGCATGATAGTAGCTCCGAGCTAGGTACTAATGCTCCACTGGTAAAGTGACAGGATAAGCAAATTGAGTATTAGCTCGCCGTATAAGGCGCTGTCGTAGTAGTGGACTCACTCTCACGGTATCTGCTGAACTGGAAAACGTGGCATTAGGGATTTTGGCAGAGCCTCTGAGATGTTAATTCACAGCTACAACTCCCCCTCACTTCTCCCTATAGTCACCTAATGCCATTATTCCAGAATGACTTTGCTGTATGTAGGACCATGTGCACTATAATTATACTGAACCTGTCGTGTGTGTGTGTGTGTTTGTAACCAGCACTGATTGAGGTAGATAAATAAATGACATTGTTGACTCAAGAGTGCAACAAAATTAATGTTGATGCATTGTATTTGTAAGAAAGAGTTTACTTTAACATGTAATGCACTATCTAATCAGCAATTACCAGTGATATTCATTTGACCTCACTACAAGGATCACTTCCTCTCCATGGTCTAGTCAATACACAGGAAATCAAACTTCTATAAACACCACAAAAACTACATCTTCAGTACCAGAAGACTATGTACCTATATAGCAGACAAGAGAGACTGAGGCGAAAGACTGTAAGAACCTAGTGTTGTAAGTGGAGGTAATGCGTAATGAGTACACCTATTCTAATTATAGGCTCTGTAATTCCAAATACGTGGAAGTGTGCTCAAACCGTGCACCCTTATATGCAAAGAGCCAGCTATAATGTGTGCAGTCTGCCATCGGATTTTACCTAATGTCTATGCACTTACCAAAGTAGAATGTTGATCGATCATCGGCAATATAAACACACCATAATTTGATTTGTAAGGCATTGCTTTTCCCTTGCTTAACTCCATTACGGCAATCATGCAGGCATCCAGCCTGGCATCACTGGCTAATGCACTATATACACTGTAGCTGCTATACTGCATACATACACTTGACCAGTGCTACAAGTGTCTAGCTCTCACTATGGGATCACCGGCAGCTACATGGGCCAGTGCCTACCAAATTCAGCACTACTTACTGTCACACCAGCTTTACCTACGTCTGCACCTTCCTAGCACGTATGTGCTGGCACAGTTAGCTCTCTTCACTGGGCTATAATTATACCTCTGTAATGTGCTCCCTACCTCACGTCTGTCAGGCTAAATCCAATGAGTTTTTTTGTAATGTTCTGATGATTACGTTTGGCATGAAAAAGTGTATATCAGACACCGCACAAACCCGCTCTCTCAAGACAAAATCCTTCCATTAACTTACGCACTCAACTGGTTGTTATTTTACCGTCCTGCCATGCAATGGGCCACATAGAATCTGATAAACAAGTGAAACATTTCTGTTCTGATCCACTAGAGCTCATAAGGTTTACAAGAGGTTCCAGTTTAGGGGAACAGGAACATTGTGTGAGACTCCTTCATTTTCTAGTTCAGCATGAAACCAAAACAAGTTTTTGCACAACTTTTGCTAGACTCTTTGTTTTACCAGTGGTTTCTGTTCCTACTCACAGCCTTCAATCAGATGGTTTCCATGGCAGTGACACTTACTGCATTCTTCCCATGCCACTCCAAATATCAACCATTTTTAGATTGCCCCAAGTATTCCGTCTTGACAAACGGTCCACTGCACATGTGACCATGTGTTTGGATAGGGAAATGCCACAGGTTTTAGCTGGCGGTAGAGAATTCACTGCCATATGCCACTGAGGTTTAGAATTACACAACAGAGGCTGAACAGTCTTCCCACTTCTCAGAGGTAGTATATCAAGTGGGCTGCTGTGCTTGTTTGTAGCATACAAGTTGCTAGCTTGCTTTTCTGTCATAGACAATGTGTTGGACACGCTGATTGTAGAGAGGGTGTTTTAACTGGATTACCTAGACAAATTTAGACATAATCTGGCATTAGTGCATTGTTCTTTGATTAGCCTGATTCCAGGGCCTTTCACTGCGACAGGGACAGGAAACAAGGCTAATACAGCTACACCCCATGTGGCCTACATGTACCCAGCTCAGGTCTATGTGAATTAGCCTAATCTTTGTATCTTGTCCCACCCAGTGCCATCTTTTTTCTTGGAAAAGAGTGGGTGTTGTTGAATTGTTTTTCTTTCCACTTTCAGGCTCTCAATGCACACGGTATACATAATGAGTCTGGGTATGAGACTTTCACTTACCCACCATCAATCCCTGTTAGTACAGCTTGTGTATAAATTATGTGGTCATCATAGTAAGATAATTCTCACTCCCATTATAAGCCTAGTTTCCCCCTCTGACAGCTAGAAAAGGGCAGAGTACGCAGAGCTGTTTGTGTAGGGGTGATTACGCTGTCATTATCCAATGTTTACAAGCAGTGTGGGGATAAGGGTGTGAAGTAATCTCGGAGGAATGTCACTGACACGATTAGCTATATGTACGTGTGATGTGAGCTGACCATGTGCGTGTGTGGGTGCTTCCATGCATGCCACTAACGTCAGGCTGAATCCCCACTATGATAATCTACAGGCATCGTATCACACATGGTGTTATAGTACGTAGCTATAATTATGCATTTCTCAGGCAGCGAGAGTAAAGAGCATCACTTCACCGCATGTGCATGTTACTTACGAGGTCCTATACTCTGACCTTTGCAGCACATTACGTAAATTGTTGTGCATGGCACCAAAACAACATTACGTTGTTTGCCAACAGCCACCACAGGTGTTTTAGTACGTTGATAATTAGATATTATACCAACACACATGGAGAAAAAGAACCATGGGTAGTATGTCACAAGTAAAGTAAGACTGACATGACTGTGTTACTATTCGGACATTCTACAATGAGACCAGACACGTGGCCATTATGAGGCGCAGCTAGTATCATATTAACGTTTGGCTCCAGGATTATTCAGAGGAAATGCTTCCCCTGGCCCAGGGCCAAATACGCAGTGTCTGCGCACGCCACAGTTCACATGTTTGTTACGAGAGATGGTTCAATTTTTAATGTTGCTGGAGAAATTGTACATACACAATGTATGCTGTACAAAACAAAGTGAGGGAGAGAGAGATCTGACAGCACCGAGTGATAATTATTACAACAGACTAATACACGAAACAGACATGGTAGTGCTGAGGGGCAATGGGAGAGATGCCATAGAAACACATGAAGATAGAGAGATAGTCTTAGTTTTGGGTGCAGCTCTTCTAATTGTAAGTGAAAACTCAGTTTAAGCAATTTTCAAAAAGATTGAAATGAGCAGAGCGTCGGATCTTGATGGTACACTATCACATAGGATCGGGCGGTGTATAATAACACATTATTAGTTACACTAGTTAATCCTTTGAAGTGCAGCTTTTGTCGGTAATGCACATTATAATAAGTAGGATAATCAAAAAAAGGGAGAAAAAGCTAGTAAAAGTGAGCACGTAAAAACAAACATACAATACGACAGGGACAAAAAGAAAGACAGAGAGAGGGAAGAGAGTAAAAAGTGACAGTGGTACAGTCAAAGGGTCTCATGGTGCCAGAAAAGACCAAGAGAAAGGTGACACATGAGTGGGGGGGACTAGCTAACAGTACAATACACAGACACACACACATGTAAAGTGAGGGATGGCAGATGAAAAATGGGTGGTGGACTACAAGAAAACGTGATTGGAGAAGTTTGTAGTAGAAAGATGGACAGTGTATTATTAAGTCTATTATAAGTTGTGATTGGTCAGATGGTACTACAACATACAGGCAGGGAGGAAATGACAGTGTGCCATACTTTATACAGTGGGAGGGTGGGAGAGCGAGGTTTCATGATAAGTGTTTCGGACCGTGATCCATAATGGGTGAGGAACTTTACATTGAGAGAGAACAGGGGTATTGGAACGGAAGAATGGGGGTATGGAGAGAGAGAGAGACCTGAAACTCTCAGAGTTTTTGGGTTGTGGTTTCGACAGACTGAAAAAAGAAGTGAAGAGAGGCGACTAGAGATCCCTGTGTCAAATCTGGTTGGAGTGCACTTGAGAAAATCCTGCAATTTGGAGGGAGGGGAGGAGAGAATTTCATAATAATCAAGAAAGAAAAACTAAACAGAGAGAGTAGCACCAATACCAGCTAATGAAATATTGACAGACCTAGGAAAAAGGAGCACACTCATTTACCACACTCATCTACCACAGTCCTATACTTTGTTGTTTGTATGTCATGTGTATGATAGGGGGGAAGAGGCAGAAGCAGGAAGGAGTAGGAAGAGAGGGGAGGCAGAGAATAAGCCTTTAACCCAGGGGACCACATCACAGGACCAGTAGAGTGGGCCCTACACCACATCCACTCCACCAGTGGAGCTGAGTGAGTGTGCCCTGGTTTTTGTTCTACTCTCAAGGGTAACCCGCAGAAAGAAAGGTGGCTGACAGGGAATTTGGGCATATTATCAGTACACAGGGTCACCCTGTAATGCTCACCGCTCCACTTCCTGCCCTGCACACTGTGGGAAAAACTAAAGTTTTCACCCACCAACAACAAACATTGTGCCTTCCACAGAGTTTCTAAAAACAATGGCTATAGGACACACCTACCCTCCATTACTCCATTAATGTAGCTCAGAACTCCCATGAGAACATACTTTTTCAGGATCTTGGCCCTATATACACCTATTGTGATGGTAGCTGAATGGGCAAGTGTCTGGATGAATACACACTATACTAAAGGCCACCTGAGGCAATTACATTACCAACACACAGTCTCTCATGCATGAATTACAGCCAGTGCCAAGAACCACCAGGTGGCATCACTATCAACAAGGCCCCTCCCTCCCCTCTCCCTCTCTCTCCCACACACACAGGCACCCTGAGGCTAATGGTGGGAGAGTGAGAGAAAAGAAAAGGAGCTGAAAGGCAGACAAAGGAAGCAAGGGCCAGGCTATCAGGGGCAGGGATCAGCGGTGGTATGACGTTTGTAGGGCTTGAGCAGAAGGAAGTGGTCTTACTACAGTTTGATGAGAGCGTGTGGGCGGTTTGCACAGAAAACCGTCTGCAGGGCACCAACATGGGCATTTTCTATGGGTGCTTCAAAAGCCCAGGGAGAGAGGGTGAAGTTGGGCTACAAGAAACAAAGAGGGGTGAATGGAGCCCAAGGGAAAAGAGAGATGGAGAGGAAAAGAGGGAAGAGAGAGAGAGAAACTGAAGTTGAATAGAGACTAGCTGAGAGAGGGGGAAAGGGGGTACAGGCTGGCCAAGTAATGCCTTGTGGGTGACAAAGAGAAAAGAGAGAAAGGAAGTGGGTAATAGAAAAGCTCAAAGAGACTATGCAGCAGATGAAGAGTCAAGAGTACAGGCTAAGTGCACATAGTGTAAGATTATTAGGGACAACAAAGAGAACCCCCACCACAGGACACAAGCCAACTGACTGGAGGAATCCCAATCCACTGCAACTGCACCAGACACGCAGACCATTATCCAACCATTCATGTGGGTCACATGATTCCAACACAGCAGGTGTAGCCTCTGACCAGTGTGAAATATTCCAGGTCTAATGAGCTCTACATCTCCTCCCTCCATATATGGTTGATTGAACAAGCAAGTTCCATTACATGCCTAATCTCATTTCCCTCCCCTGAGGCTGCTGTTGATCTGTGCAGGCTAGCTCAGACTATCCCACCAGTCCCCAAGGACACCTGAAGATCCAAAACCACTTTGCTTGTGTTTCATGCCATTTTCACATATTTATGCTACACACTAATACACCCTAGCTTTTCCCCCCCATACACAAGAATGGAAATCAATTTGTGTTGTGCTGAGACGCAATAAAATGCACACCAAAGCTACGTGAACGTGTATATATATATATATATATTATGTTAGGGCGAATGCTGTCCTGTCTGGGTATGCAACATATTTGTTGGATATCCCTAGGCAAATGACATGTATGAACGCTGCTTGCACACGTAGGATTGTATAGGCTGATAAAATCGTCCAGTACCTAGCTTCATACATGTCGGTTGCCTAGGGATATCCAACAACTGATTCACAATTGTGAGGAGCAGTGTGACTCCTTGCAATACACATCGTTTATTCCTACACACTGTGAGATGCATGTAATACGCCACACTATTGTAATCCTATACGGCTGCGGGCAGCAATTACACAGTCGAACCCCTCTAATCATGGAGATAAAAGTATCCCAACAAAGTGCACTTATTAGAGAGGCACCTCATTTCAGTAGAAACACGCACAAAAGGACAGAGGAAAGTGTGCACTTATTAGAGAGAAATCCTTATTTTAGGCGTTATATTGAATAGAAATTGGGGAGAGAACCCATTTTAAGAGAGGTCTCAGACCAACTGTACAACATGCTACTGGAGACTATAGTACGAGGTGCTGCTGCTACTCACCTAAAAAGTGGTTATTGCTGGCAGTGGCAGGCAGGAGGGGAGAGGCAGGCAGGCAGCAGCCATCATTGTTTCTCGTCCCCCACGCAGCATGCGTTTGGTTCTAGCGGTGTCTCCATCTTAACGATGGGGTGGTGATGCTGTCCGCTCGGGTCTGCCGCCTGCGTTGTGAACGTTATTCCGTTTATCACGGTCGTGAGCTTCGCGTCTCCGTTTGGAACGGTTGGAAAAAACACCGTCGTCCCGTTTGCCTTCTTTGGCGAAATCCCCGGCCCAGGAGACACGATGAACGGCGATATACTCCCGATCTTCGTGAACTCTTCCATGAAACTGCCCTTACCGAACGGGGAATTGACGAGCGTTGCCGATGTCGGCATCCCTTGGTGGCTTATCCCGACGAGGGCGTGGGGAGAGGGAGGAGGGAGGGTCGGCGTTTTTGGGAGCGAACCCTGGATCATGGTGGGCGGAGCTAGACTCAGCGGAGAGAAGAATTGGCTTGCCGGAATGTGGCGGAAGTCTGTGGTGAACCCCAGCCCGCAAGAGGTCGCGGGGGCCAGGACGGTTGGAGTAAGCGGAGTAATCGGGGTTATCCCGCTCGAGGGGGTGGTGCCGAAAAACTGGGTGCCGAATATTCCGGGGGAGATTGGGATCCCGTGCGCGGGGAACACGAATTTTGTCATGTCGTTGAGAGAGTTCTGTTGGTTCATATGTTGTTGTTGGGCTTGTTGTTGTTGTTGTTGTGCTGCCTGTAATACAGAAGGAGGAGGGGGGGATAAAAGGTAAAGGTATTAACTAAAACGTGGTGTGTATCAACAAAATACAGACCACTGTGTAGTCTCCACAGGAGCGCAGATAGCTCTACTATCAAGAGAGTACCATCCTTGGTCCTTGCTCCCATGCGATGGTCAAACATTTCTCAAGGAACTCAAACACTTTGCCATTGTAACATCAGTACACACTCCCAAGTGCAAACAATCTCGCACATGGCAATGTGTCAATAGTATTTGAGAAACTAGCTACATAACAGACCCAAGGGCTTCTAAAATGTGTGCATAGTAAACGCAAAGGCAAACTACATCCTTTGGACCATTTTCCCTCTTTTTCACTACACCAATTAGGACCATTTATCCTTTTTTCAAACACACTACACCAATTAGGACCATTTTTCCTTTTTTAAAACACACTACACCAATTAGCACCCTTTTCCCTATATTTCGGAGAAAAAGAGCAGAGGTGGGATTCGAACCCAGGACACTCTGTAGTTTAGCGTGACAAGCTCTCTCTCTCTCTCTCTCTCACCTGCTGGGCTGCCTGTTGCTGGACCTGTTGGTGTTCCACGGTGGGCGGAGTGGAGCTACCGTTACTCATGGAGTCACTGTTCTGAGTGACAGAATTGCACCTCGTGGTCTCCACGTGGGAGGTGGTGATGGTTGGAGTGATGATTGCAGGGTACTGCCACACAGAGGGAGATCGCAGGGCTGTGGGGAGCGAGGGAGGGGAGAGGGAGAGGAAGGGAGGGAGGGAGGGGAAGAACGGGTGAAAGGAGAAGGAGAGGGGGCCGAAAGCAGGGAGAAAAGGAGAGGGAGGGAGGGAGGGGGAGAGGAAGGAGAAGAGAAACTTAGATGTTAGTCTCAAAATCCCATCACATCTAACTGTAAACCTTGGAGCATGAAACAATGACAGCAAACCCCATATGGACCCTTGTCACTTGTGACGTATTTCCACAAGAAATTCACACTCTACAACTCCTGTATATACTCATGTACACACACTGTACAGCAAGCTATGTACAATACTGACAGCCAGTGATCTACAGGTCGTAGAAGCCAGTTTGCACACACAAACACAGCAGTGCTTGCAACCATTAGAGTGCAACACCTCACTGCGAGGGCATGGCCTGATAGCCTCGTAAACACAATAATAGCGCTGGGATTTCATATGGAAAGCTACGGTCATTTTTCAATGTCAACTGAATCCTAGACAACAGCAGCCACACAGCATTGTGATGAAATACTGACTGAACCATTGAGCCATCAACTTGTGCCCCACCACGTGTTTTGTAGGCCCCGCCCACCCACCCCTAAAACGTTTTCTAGAAAATAATTCGCACGGAGCAACAGTGTATGAGCCTGATAAAGTCGCAACAGCAGTGTCTACTAGTAAGATGTCGGTATTTCAGGGGTGGGTTACTTGGAATAAAAGGTGTCCGTATTAGAGGCGTCCTCATTTCTGGGATCTCGTTACCGAGGGCTCCACTGTAGATGCAGAGACTTGCTGAAAGCGGAAGAGAAGCACACAAAAGAGTTGAGAGGCTGCGTGTGTGGGGGCTGAGAAGTTGAGGGGCAGTGTGGTCTGATCAATTAGTGACAGATGCTACCAGGAAACCCAACACCACCTCACTCCACCACCACCCTACTCCACTGTCTAGCGGCACGTCTACTATATACAGGCCATGATACCCTTCATGATACACTAGGTATGTTGTTAGAAGTCATCTTTACACGCACCCAGCACCACACAACAACTCATGTATATACCTCCCCAACTGTACCACTGTATCACTTGCTTTTTATAGTAATACCAACTCTTGGTGCCCTTCTGAATGATTTTTTAAAATTGTGAACGAATTTAGGTTTTCTGTTGATAACAAGTGAATGAATTCTGTTTTACATATGGACTGAGGCAATGCTTAACTCCAGGCTCCCGGCTCCCTGCTGGAGCCTGAAGAGACAATTACCTGCCAAAGGCATCGATCAAAGCTTGCGTATGGAACCCTTTTCCAAGATTGCACTTACTCTTGACCAGCTAGTTTTGTTTATAGTTTCAGGATTGATCCAGGGTGCCCTCATTTACTTCAAATGGAATGTCAGGTCAAAAGCGCTTGCTTTTTACTGAGAGTATGGTATTAAAGGAGCTAGAGCATGCACCCCCGGCATGTGCACAGTACATCATGCATTGAATTCCAGCATGCCTTGCCTCACAGAGAGAGCAGGGCCCCGACACCACCACACGCAAGGAAAGTCACATTGTAAGCACGTAACGTATTGCAAAGGTTCGTGTAAGCTGAGAAAATACGCGAGAGCTCCAGTGAGCGTGGAAACTTGGGAACTACGTAGGCTAGAGAGTAGAGCACAAGATACGGTTATCAACTTACCGTCGCAGAGTGCACGAGATTAAAGGATCTACGTCCCCGCCGCACGCTACACCCAATAATAATATGGAACTCTAGAAGGCGGTAAATGCCACTCAAACCACGCCTCGAGTGGTGTCCACGAGTCGGTCGGCCTAGACTCATGTGTTAGTCTACGTATGGTTCCTCTGAGCGGTGTGTTGTTCATAGCGACGGCCCGTCCTCAAACTCGCTGGATGATTGTACAATCCACTTTTATGTAAACTACAAGAGGAAGGTGAGCAGTTCAATATTTCGTGCATGTTTTTCGCGTATTTAGAATCACATAGAACACTTGCGGTGCTGCGCGCAGTGGCAGTCACGTGCATTATTAACAAACACCTGCACTGAAACGATTAGGAAGGCTTTTTTCACTCGCCAATTAAAAAAGCAAAGCTATAGCGTGTGGCATTACTTGTATGTATGTATGTATGTATGGTATAAGGCAGTGCAACATTGTTTACAAAGAGCCAGTAAAACAGGATCCAGTATAGTACTAGAACAACCAATAACCTGATACCCTAATAGGACCCTCCCCTCCCGATATCATAATATGTATGCCGCTGCTTATGGACGTATGTATGTACACACATGGCAGCTAATTCAAAGCTCATTAGGTAATATTCCATGTTCTCAAAATGAGCGTGAGAACAGATGTATTGGTAACGTCTACCACACACAGCGGCCATTTGATACACACATACACACAGTTCATGTCATGTATTAACACACTACTGGAGCTGTGTGTGTGTGAGGACAACTGGGGGGTAGTGTGTATATTGATGGGCCACACAAGAGAAGAGAGGGGAGAGGGAGGGAAGGAGGGAGAGAGCAAGAGAGATAGGGAGGAAGCTGCAGAAAGTGCCCCCCCTCCCCCACAAGAGAAAAAGGGGAGAGAGGGTGGCAAGATAAGAAAGAGAGGGAGGGAAGGAGGGAGAGAGGAAGAGAGGAAGCCCCCTCCCCCAATAGAAAAACGGATATAGCAAGCTAGCTTTGGCTCCTCAAGTAAACAAAGGGTCCAAGAAACCAGAGTACACTGTGTGTTGTAGTGGAAGTGAGGGGATGTAAATGAAGCTGGTGATTTGCTACCACTAATAGAATTTTAAGAAACATACAACACAACTTTTGGCAGCAGATTTATGCCCTAAAGCACTTGCTATAATTTCGGTGCAGGTTTATTGCATGGTACTTACATGCAACGTGATATGTGGTGTGTGCCAAATGACTTACTAGGTATGCAGGGAGAGTTTGGTGCCCATGTTGGGAGAGATACATCTGGGAATGCTGAATGGAGGGAGGGAGGGAAGAGAGAGAGAGAGAGGGGGATAAATCATTGTTACTGTTGATCAAAGTCAGTGGCATGGGAAAGTCCACAACCAGCTTCCCACGCTGTGATTTTCACTACTTCACCTCAAAAACTAACTCCCACTCAGTCATTCTAGAAGGGAGATCCACCACCCACTAACCCTGTCCTATCACAAAGACACACTTATACCAACAAGAGCCTGGGAACTCAGCCACAGGCACACGTGTACTACTCATACACACACATGATAAGATGCACACAGCTGCACTCTGCCTAGTCCCTCATCAGAGGAGATAGCCTCTATCAATACTATAAGAAAACAGTCCCCTAGCACACAAAAGAAATACTTATGCATTGGTGTACTTTTACACTTCCCTCAAAAAAGGCACTTGCAAGTAAAAATCTGTATGGTCCCCAAATATACAATATTGATGGAGAGATAAATGTGCTCAAATCATGCAAAAGGTTGAAAGACAACTTTGCAACCAATCTTCACTCTTCAGTGGTATATATGTAGGTAGCTACTTCTAGCTTACTGCGTGAGTGTTGTTGTCACACTCACCAAGGGGTCCAAAAGCTCATTACAGTAGCTCATTATAGTAGGGACAAAAAACACACACACACACACACACACAAGTTCTTTCCAAGTGGCAGGAAGGAAATGAAGAGTGTATACATAGAGAGAGAGAGTCAGTGATGTAGTAGTGTTTGGTGTGGGCGAAGTAAGAATCCAGACCTACTCCCTGGAGACTTCACATCTCACCAGTCAGGAATGTCAGATTCCACTCACCAACACACAACATCCTTGCACCTTCCGTTACCATCCTCTCAATTAAACAGACACTAGTCAATTGTACTGGCTCTTAGTACAGCAGCTTGATGTATGTATGTATTACACTCAGTTTACTTTATCAACACAGGGATTTTGATAAATCAAAGTGCGCCAGTTGAAAACCAGGTTCCTCAACCTGAGATATTGGCTACAAGGGAAAAGCTTGCTCAAATTTCACCTCCCTGCACAGGTGCTCAACTCTGTCCTAGTGGTTTTCAAAACATGATATCTTGACACTGTCACAGTCTGGTATCACCTGTACCTCTGCTGTATAATACTATCACAACTGACAGTGGGTAAAGAAGCAAGCCAACATATTATATGTACATGTTGCTGTTGTAAGCTATCACCTGGCCTAATTTATTTTGCTACACTTGACATGATATTATATATATTATATACACTGAAGAGGCTTGTATACATATACAGTTAACAATTACCCACTGAATAGTTATTTAGTGGTTTTTGCTAGATCTTGTCAGTTACATCATCATCAGTAGCTGTGGTTGTGTCCTGTGGCTATAGTATCAGATGAACACCCTGATAGGCCCTGCCAGCCTAACCACAAAACATTCCCTTTCCCTGGACAGCATTTCCTCTCTAAAAAGCCACTACATAATTAAACTTATAGGCTATGATTATGCACAGGTGGGTTGATTATAGTTCAATTAAGACTCAGTAACCCCATTCACCCTCTCATTTCGCTTGCTAGCCAGCTAGCTGACTTGCCATTGGCCAACTCAGCTCAAGCAGCCAATTAACACCTAGGAAACAGACTTCTGCTGTGCCAACTTCCCCCTAAGGCAAGCTAGGTGCAGTAAAACAGGTGTTCCAATTTCAGTCCCTCACCTTTGCCAGAACCACCTCAGCAGCCTCCCCCCTGATTCACACATCTCTTTGTTTAGAGATCCACATTCTCTCTTTGCTCTCTCCCTATCTTTGGCTTTTCTCCTTCCATCCTCCCCCCTCTCTCTCTTTTCTCAGTTTGGTCTCCTAACCTCTCTTTCTCTCCCTATCTCTTCCTCTCCTCTCCCTCCACACCCTAAAGAAACCCAAGAGAGTGCAGTGCATCCAGTGGCCTGCCGGGACTGGAAGGATAGCCCTGAGTGTGTATCTATCAGTCATTTCCGGCCCAATTAGAGTCTCCCATGGCAACCTCAGGAGATTGTAGTAGATAAGACCAGTGGCTCCAGCCACAATGTACCCACAAACAACACTCTACAGCATCACCATATGTTGCTTGCTCTAAGCTTCACAGCTTTTAGGCATTTTGGGGAGTGAACTAAAGTGCTAGAGTTGAGCAGTTTTTACAAACAAATTGCATTACAACAATGCAATAGTGTTTTAAATGGTATTTTGGCTATCCAAACAACGAGGTAGGCTCACACAAGACACTTGCCAATTATGTCCCTGGAATTCCGCAGAACACAAAAAACTTCCAAATATGGCTCACTAATTCTAAACCTTGACTGATACACACATGACACTGCTACAAACTCCTGTACTCCAGAAACTAGCTTCCTCATTGTTGCCACTTGATCGTAAACAACCGTTGGCCGGCTTTTTGGTAAATAACTATGATATTGTGGCACAGTAATCTCGCTCCAAATACTCGTTCCTTCACCCTACATCTCACTCCAAACCTTTGACTCAATGTACCCAAATGCGGAAATAGACACCTTAATCCGATGCCTAACACAATCTCACATACATATAATACACCATTCCCACAGTAACAATAGCCCAGCTCCGTTCAGCTGGCAACGTAATTATCATGCTAGACTAAATCCCAGCTAGCCTACAGGGGCCAGAGCCCGTGAGCTCATGACAGAAAAATGATACTTTTGCCAGACATGTGGCGCTGAACCGCAGCACGTCCGTATTTGGTAAAACACACACCTTCCTTAAGTTCCAAAGCGTCCCAAGACGATTATTCACACTCTCAGTACGCAGCAAGTACAAATAATACTGAATTACACCGCTACACGACCAATACACGAACTGTACACGGATCTAACAGAGCATGTTGCAAAAAAATGCAGTCAGTTGTACAAGTACATGAGACAGGTGTAAAAAACGCATGTCTACCTCTCCGGCAGTCATGTTTGCACACACCGCATACGACAAATAGCAAACACGCACACTTTTGTTGCAGGTACATTTAAAACTGTAAACGAACAGTTTTCTCTGTTCGCATGCTTGTACGCAAATCAACAAATCTTCATTCTAACAACTTTGTTATGCTAATGTTTAATGCGCCTCTGCACAAAAACAGGGGTAGAATATCAAATTGTGCACCGAGTAAAGCTATGCAAAAGGTAAAGGCTTGGGGTCCTAAAGGGCATTATTAATTGCCCGGGGTTAAATATATGGCTAAGGGAAGGGCCCGCGATTCAATATAGCGGACTAAGAGGGCACAAGAGAAGGGCACAAGGGGGATTCAATACGGACTAACAGGGATGGGAAGGAGAGGACACGAGCCAGGCTAAGGAGTCACTGAATCAATCCAAGAATTAAGTCTCGCATAGTAGCAGGACAGACAATCTCGTTACGGCTGAGAATCTATCTCTATTTGTCTCACAGCACACACTACGCTGGACGGCTTTGGAGCCCCGGAATGCACGGAATGCGGGGATTACGACCATTTCTAGCGGGGTTAGCTGGGGCGGTAGGTGGATATTCTCGAGAGAGTGGTCTGAACAATAGGATAAAAGCTGGCTAGAGAGTACAGAGTGTTTACTAGCCCACAAATAACACTACTACAAGCAAGGGGCAACAATCGCCTCTACAAGTATACATTATACTGGTACACAACTAAACAAACTCTACAGCTGTTTTTTCAACTTGGGTTAGAAACACAGTGAACTGCAACAACCACACGATTCTTTAATATGAGGTTTAACTAGTGATAGACATATATACATAGCAGAGAAGACCCCTCAAAGAGAATTACATACACGTTACACACCGTGCTTGTGACACGATGCAGGTGTGATCTATCTGGACTACTGGAGTAGCTGAGTCTGTATGTAAGTACGCAGACGACACTGAGCAGTACTATTTACATACACGGACAGCAGACGGAGATTCCCTCTAGCTTCTCGGATTCGACTCTTTGTCCGCCTCACGTGGTAAGAGTTGGGGGCTTGTGGTCTCAATCACTACGTCACGTCGCGCAGTAACATTCCTCAGTGTTACGCTGGCACACGTTTGCACGTAGCACCCAAAATAATCACATTCCTAAAGCGTGACTTCCGAGCATGATATACGCATGCGTGTATAATTATATACAATCATCGTCAATCCCCATTCATTACACGGTACACTTACATCCTGGGCACATTTCTGGAGGCGTGTTGAGTCCCATCCGCGGATCGGCCGCCCCGGCTCCGACAGGCTCCATCCCACTGGGTGCCAGTCGAAGTCCATTCATTCCGGTGCCGAGGAATGGGTTGGGCCTCAGGTACGGGTGGTCTCTGCAATCATCCACTCGTTGTCTGTTACCTGCCGATGTCAGAGAGGGAGGGAGGGAGGTGGGGAGAGAGAGAGAGAGAGGAGAGAAAGATAGAAAGAAGAGAGAGACAGATCATAATAATTATGCAGAGTAGTACTTCACACAGCATTCAAGAGAACAGGGGTCCTTATCATGCCATAAGCAGTGATCTAGATACGTATTAATACTTTGGGGTGGGGACAGCTCAGTATGTATCACTGCCTCTGACAAATTTAATATGCATATTTACGCTGTCCCACACATTGCATACCAGATATAATATCAAAATTGCGCAACCGATCCAAATAAAGTGGCATGACCATTGTGTATGGAAGATAGAGCGTATTCCACATACTTGCCAAGATGTATAAGGCACATCAAAGGCGTCATATGGTGTATTATGTGTCCATAATGGAGAGGCTTACAGTAGCCATCGAGCATTATATGCACAATCGTGCTGACAGTCAAGCATATGGCTATTGATTACAGGACGACTAGGGCCAATGGAGAAATTGCTTAGCCTCGCACACTGACATGGCACGGTGTGGACTTATAGCAGGACCAGCACACCAAAACTCCACGCCTGCACTATCTGAAGGCATGGATCTTTGCTTCCTTGCAAACCTTGCTGTTGACAGCTTTCAAGAGCACCAGGAAAAGAGGCAAGCCTGTAACCAAATCAAGCAGAATGGAGTGTCTGGTGCGTTGAAAGGGTAGTGGTAGACCAGACACAATGGAAGTCAAGTAGAGCTTGTGGAAATAAGGAGGAGGAATAACTACAGTCGGACAGATGGTAGGTAACAGGATTGGGTCGTGTGGGGAGGAGAAGGGCCGGCCACCTGTGTAATATGCCACTAGGAGCATGTTGAGATGCTTTTGTTGTGGAGTGTATTGTAGATAGTGAAACTAACGATTATGGGCAACAAAGGAGGTAGAGAGAAGGGATAGAGAAAAAGGAGAGTGAGAGGGAGAGAGAGAGGGAGGGGGGTAGATAGACAGGAGTGCTTCTCTCTCTCTCACAGAGTCAAGATTACGTACACACTTGTCAAGTTGTAGGTTTACATGTAGTACAAGGTACACAACGTCAACATGACTTGTACAACGGCAGCAGCAGGCTCAAGAAGATCCCTGTCCCATACATACAGGAGAACTGTAGGTCACCACCATTGAAACAGGCAACATCATATTATCATACTGACCTGGTACAACCTGCATGTTGCAATAGCATGAGGCTGCTGTCCTACAAAGTTGTTTGCCTGTCTTTCAAGCTATAGGCTCTGCTGAAAAACACATGAACTTGGTGAACTTGCACTGGGCAACAATTTAAGGATTGTGGGATGGGCTCGGGGAGTGTCAGTGTGCTCACAATTCATTCAATGTACATGTGAACCACGCTTTAGAACTATCTTGCTACACATCTCAGTACCTCCCTCAACTTCCAAGAGCATATCACAACTCGTGAAATGGTACATTATGATGTAACGCTGGACTATTTTCGCACGGACAAGTTCCACAAATGCTTGGAAAATGTCCAATGTCCGACTGTAATTTCATGCAATGCCAGAGCATTGTTTGCAACTGTCTATATTATCTGCTTATCAACCCTTGTGAAATGTGTGTAATATAAACTGACATGTGTACTCCACACACACATTCATGCCACTGAAAGACCATGAGAGCTGCAAGAAAAGTCTTTATACAAGCACCCCATCACCAGAATAGTTACACAGACTATGAACTATACAAGCTAAAGGATTAGGAATTTGGGCACTTAATCGCAGAATTGAAACACACACTGCAAATGTACATACAGGCCACGATATTTTTTTTACTGATTATGTAAATCAATACGCTCACATTGACTGGAACGTTTGGTGTGAGTGTCAAAGTAGTATTGGATGGCAGGGAATTATGCGCCTGTTAGCCGTGGAATGCGGGGTATCACATGACAGACGCAGTCTAGGTTCACTACAATTACAATACACCTGCTCTGTCACACGCCTACATAATATTACGTACACATAAGATTTGTACGTGATATAGTGACAGTGTAGAAGTATGCATGGATGCAGTGTGTACACTTAGGAACATATGCCGTGTAATTTGACACCTCTAAAAGCATGGTTTCAAGGAGAGAGAGAGAGAGAGGAGAGAGGGGGGGAGGGAGGGGAGATACAAAGCTCAGTTTGAGAACAACTGTGGAACCAAAGAAAGAGGCATTCACAACCCCAGTCCCCTTTCACAGCCTGTTATCATTGCGACATCTCTTATCTCTACAAGTGCCTTTGATTTTTTCACTTACTACTGCAACCACCTTGATATACCATGCTCCCAAAAATTTGACTGCTACACACTTGGTATATAGAAACCACTGCAACATTGCTGCTTTTTAAAACGGTGGTCGCCCTACAATTTTGCACCAGAAAAGACCGGGCATTTGCCTCAAGGCAGTGAAGCCTGAACCTCCATTCCCAAGAGGTTTAAAGGAAATGGGCAAGGAACTATAGCAACTCTAGGTCTGCTTCAGTAGAAGGTGAAATTCTATAGTGGACAAGGCTTCCCTGGTTACTCCAGACTGGCCCTGTGTCCATCTGTCCCCATAACAAACACTTCCTGCACTGGCAGTGCAGGAGGCACACACACACACATGCACACATACACAGAGCAAGCGTGGCAGAGCTGAAGCATAGGAAATACTAGAGGAAACCTAGGGGCAGATAGATGGGGGGAGCGCAAATTGCCACTTACAAAAATGGAGGGGAGGGCAATTATAAATCATTGAAATCAATGTCAATTTCACCACCACATCCCTTCGAAGAGGAAATACACATAATTATACGTACATGTATATAGCTTGAGCCACCATTCACAGCCACTCGTCCAAAATATTAAACCCCCCACTTTGCATGCTCCCAGGCGTATCCAGCTTAGCACTATTATGATAATAAGCCTATCCTCCTTCTCTCTCCCACTCACTCGGGTGTCAGTGAAAAGAATCGCCGGTTGGTGAAAAGAATCGGGCCACCATAGTTTGGTCTAGGAACGGTCCTGGGAACAACCCAGCTGTTGAAACCACCAGTCTCTATCAGGACAAAGACTATACTTGCACTCCTAGTGCCTCCTTCCGGCAAAGTCACACGTCAAAACTGCTATTGCCTTATTGCATGTGGACGGCTTTATGCATAGTCCATCATGAATAATTCATGGTATAAAAGCAGGCAGGCAAAACATTTTAAAGGCAATGTTGGATTCTTGCACTGGGCCTATTGTTAACCCTCGGCACGCATGCCAGCGAGGGTTACAGTACTTTGTCTGTGTGTGTGTCTGTGTGTCGCCAGCTATTCTGGCACTACAGGCTACGAGGTGGGCTATTAGCGATACCAACGGCTTCAAAACTATGAGAGCCTGAAAATAAAAATGGCGGTTTTCCTGAAACAACTGCGTCTTATCGTGCGAAAAGCTGTAGGTATTAAACCTCCATAAAAACCATACAATGATTCTCCGGACGTACGGGAGTGGTACGGAAAGCTGCACATGTGCACTGGTAGCTTGTTGGGTACAAAACTACGCAGTTGTGTACGAAAACCCTCGTAAAAACAAATAATACTGTCTCTGTTAGAGCTCTTGCAAGACCTCTCCACGCGCACACTGCCCCCAGACGCAACCATCGGGGGTCACAGGACATGAATCTGCTTCCAGCGAGCACGGATTCATTTGATGGTGGTTTTCCAACGAGACCGCAGGCTTTGGTCATTACCTCATGAATCTCTGGGCCTTGAGGTGAAATCACCGACTGTTGAGTCTTTGAATGAAGTGGCGTAAGATAAGATCCGCGCGTGTTGACACTTGGCGCTGTGGTGTGTATTTCAGATAAACTTTCCCCAGACTATACTATTTAGTCATTCGGGGTAAACATACACGGCGACCGTATTTTAAGAAAGCTTTGCAACAAATAACGCCATCAAAAACTACAAACTTGGTGTTACTTTAGCACTAGCATACCAAACTGAAACAATGGCGCGACGATCTACATTATTCCATAGTGTAAACTGAGGCGCCCCTCACCTTCGACTAGAACTACACACAACCAATAATACGGTCTGCATACATACAACATTAAAGTTACATTCTATATCTCTTTCAAAGAAAAGTAGAGAGCCGCATAACGGAGATCCATGTGCATGTCCTTATGCATACCGCAGAGACTTGAGACTTTGTTATAAACGGAGCGTAGGGCAGTGTGTGTGGAGAGAAGTGCGTTGTATGGTATTGTAGGTGTGCTGTGACTTACGCCTTGGTTCCCTGGGGCCGTCCACTGTCACTTTGATGGCGTGTGTGTACGCTGCGTACTGGGCTGGCTCAGTCGCCACTAGTATCACCACCGACAACAACTTCCCTATGGGAGGGAGGTGAGATAATAACGGAAGTTGGAAGAGAAGATAGAGAGAGATTAAAAGGGGCATGAGAAAAAAAAGAGGGCAAGGGAGGAAGAAGGAAAGAGGAGGAGGAGGAAGAAGGAAAGAGGAGGGAAGGAGGGACAGCGGGAGAAGAGAGAGAGAGAGGGGAGAGAGGAAATGAAGGCAAGAGAGGAAGGAAGAGCTAAAGTGAGAGGGGAAGAAGGCAGAACGTTGATCGCTTGTCAGAACTAAAACCTACACATATACACAGTTGCTACCACCAGCTACACCTGATTTATGGTTTCTAGCAAAAAAAATCATGCTACCTAACATCAGCGGTACAACAAGAAACACATTTTATGCCTCAAAAGTACAAAAGTACCAGATTTGCACCCAGGTAAATGCTGTACATGCACACAAACATAAACAGCAGCCAGCTTGCAGGCAAAGAGCTTTGCTAGAAACCCTCGCACACTGCAAAATCTAGCCCAGCTATAGTACAGGTGCGCACACACACTTCGAAAGGCACGGCCACATGTATTATTCAGATCACTAGCTTTCGACTAGCTAGCCAGAAGTCGCTGGCGCCTCCAGCCCCTAATGATAATGTCTACGGCTTGGGCTCAGCTGAGCGCAGTACAAACACACACACACACACCCGCACAACTACAGCAAACGCCAGTGGCTAGCTAGGTAAGCAAGCCACAACCGACGTACAAAGTACGCACAACCGAGAGACAGAGAGAGAGAGAGAGAGAGCTAAAACCACAGTTCCACTGCTAGAACTTGTGAACCTGTAGTGGAAAGGCTAGCCGTATAGTTGGCTCACCTCTGCCGGAGCGACCGACGAATCTGAGATCGTTGAAACGGGCCACCTGGTTCTTGAAGGTGGCCGAGGCGTTACGGAGCTCTGCGGCGCTGTTTTCGTCGTTTCCCGCAGTCAGCATCACCTTGATGCCGTCCTCGACGTCGCTGAGCGAGAGGACCTTGAACGGGACGGGCAGCGTCTTGTTGCAGCGCCAGTGGGAAGGGAGAATGGTGCAAACGAAGTTGGGTGAGCTGGTCCGGACAAGCTCGCCCGGGTGCTCGGCTAAAACCTCGGCAAAGGTCCGCTCCCCGCGGAAAAGTTTGGAGCCGGGCGCTGCAGAAGACGGGGTTGCCGCGCCGTTTTCGCTCGGAGGAGACGCCATGTTTTGTAGCTGTTGCGGACGAGGTTGTTGGGGTAGACTGTAGTTTTGGTGGTAGATGGCGGCGGGAGGTGGAGGCGGCGGAGAGCCGTGGGAGATAGAGAGGGGGAAGGTGGGGGGAAATGACATTGTTAGACGCACTGTACTAAAAAGCTACTGTTCTGCACTACACTGATGGCGAATGATGCAGCAGTGGTTTAGAGGTGCCGCTCTGTGGCAAAGTGTGCGGGAGATATTGGTGGCTACAGCGTGTACACAACAAGACACTAGCGTTTGCGGTAGGCAGCCGATCAAACCGCAAATCCCAGAAAAGGCTAAAAGCTCACTGGACACTGGGTCGCTGTGCTACCTCGACCACCCGGCTCTCAGTACCAGGTACTCATGTAGAGATAGAGAGACACAATGCAACAGTAAGGGTTCTTACCTGGTTGCTTGTTAGCTTTTTAGCTTGCTATCTAGGCCGGCCACAGACGGAGTTAGATCCAGGGTATTGTCGGCTGCTGGACGGGCCGTGCGATACAGTAGGCAAGGGTAGTCGTCGTGGTGAACAACAAAGGCTATACAGAGAGAAAAAAATGAAGCGCTTCAGTTGAAATCGGCCGTTTTTACACACATGGCCTCCCGATCAAAAGTTTGGTTATTCATTGCTCTAATTTTTCGCCATTCCTAGCATTCTTGCGCAAAATTGGCGTATCGCGCGCGCGCCGTCAAAGACTCGACCTCTTCTCTCTCTCTCGCGGATCGGACCCCTCACTCGATCGCCTGGGGCCTATATAGCTGGCTATGGACGTCGTGGTAAAGCTAACTGAGCTCCTATCTAGTGCATTTCTAATCAAGTAGGATATGTACTCATGATTATCTCTTCCTCTCAACTAAAGATGTGTGTGGAAAGTCATTAGAGCATTACACCTATTAGCATCATTTTGGAAAGGGCTCAAGTTCATTGTACCTCGTGCTACCTGCCTGTAATCCACTTTTGGGGTGATTGATATTGGCCCCCACAATTATGCCATGAGTTATGCCTACCTGCGAATAGTTTGCTGTGCGTGCTAATTTATGGAATTCCGTTCTCTAGACCAAAGTTGTGTGCAACATTTTGCTTCCATGTTACATAGTACGATATCTGGACCCGAGCGTGGGTCAAGAATTCGGTCACACTACACGTAACTCTCAAATCTGTGAACCGTGGCAACGTTGGTTGTTTGTAAAGCCATAGCTATGCACCGGCATATGAGGTATATATATATAAATGTTAGATGCAGATCAAAAGCAAATGCAGAGTCGTTTTTGAATAACTTTAGTTGACCGCACAGGGAAGGAAAGACTTTGATAACTTTTTTGTCAAGAGCCAAACTTGGGTATCAAAGTCCTGTGCACTAAGTACTTCTGATATATTCGTCCTTTCTCCATCCTTTGCAATGTATGGTTTATTATTTGTGGGTACGGTATATGCAGGCTTTATTTCCTATCTGTACTAAATCTGTATGGTCTAGTAATAAGTAATAACCAAAACATTATGATTGATCAAAGGTCAAACTTGGTTGGCAAAAATGTGCGGTATCATGCATGAACGAAAGGTGTTTTTCTGTCATCAGATGTGCAGACACAGTGTACTCAAGAGCTGATGTGGGGTTCAACATACATTTTGGGTTACAGGGCTGGGATATACGTCTATGCAATGTGCTTGCATGCATTCCTCTTTACTTTTTAATGGTTAGATTACACATGACGCTATGTACATGGTACCAATATCTACATTTCGTGCAGTTAAATAATAGACACATTAGGTCCATGAAAATTATACCGCGGTGTCCCTATATATTATTTTCCAGAGAAGAACATTATACATTATACTACCATTGTGTAAGAGGTTCCACTAAGTACAAAGTACTACGTATGTATGTATATACTACGTATGTATATACCACACACACTATAGTGGTTGTTTGTGTTAAGGAATACACTGTTGTTCCAACCGCACGTTTTGCGAGGTGCGTCCCGGTGCATGCATGTGCCTCCGCCAACAAAAATTAGCCAAACAAAAATCCATTTTATTACTTGGAACGGAAATTTAACCAAATGAAATAATCCCGCTATATGGTAGCACCTCTCCAGCTGAGTTTACTGATGATCATTAGCACAACCCTCAGGCCGGGGAGTTTGTGTAAACCTGTCTCGAGCTGGATAGAACCAATAACATATTACCAACCGCCGTAATGCAGTGGCCACGTTGGTGAATGACTTATGAATTAGAGAGCGGAGAATTTATTGCTTAATCCGATTTGAGCCGCGCTCTCAATGCCAATTTGGTTTTAGTGTTTGGCTGGAGTTTTGGCTCGGAGCTGTAGCGTCTCAACAGCAGCTGTAGCCTGTCTCCCTTCCTCCCTAGTCTACCACCGTTTGTGACTCATTCACTTCATTGCCTGCTGCTGGAGTCACGATGAGCTGCTCACACGGTCAGAATGACTGCAGTAGTCAGTCCGGATGGGAATTGGGTCAAACGAACAAAGGACAGAGATGGATCGTATTATACTCTCAAAGAATATGTACACAACATGCATGCATATGCACTCATTAATATGTATCGGTATACGTCTGTATATACGCGTGTACAATAAGTTTTGTCGACGTACACATTACGTACGCTTTTGCATGTGTCGCAAACTTGCGTACAGTGCGGGAACCGTGAAACAAGAACACGCAGCCTGGGACCATGAAAAATTGTCCTCATCTACAATCATCTTTTAGGATGTTGACTGTATGCACTGAATTGACCTAGCACTGGATCAAAACGAATTCCCTCTATAGAGACTTACTTTACTCTTGTGGAGCCTGTCCCCCTGTGACCTACATGTGTAGTTAGTTGTGCGTCAGTGGGTCTGTAAGAAATGCATCGTGTACTCACTTTAAAACCCTGAGAATGGCAATGTTAGGGATGTCTGCAATGATGATAATGATCATGAACAATCTGGTGCCCAAATGTCGCCCAGGTTATATAATACTGTGTTACCTCTAATGTAGTGCCCGTAAAGTACTTATTCCCTTCATTTCAGGCATAATGTCCGTGCGGAGTAACTGAAAAGGCCTTTGGTGATGAAGATGACAGGCTACCTGGAAGAAATCAGGAAAATGATGTGAGTGAATAGGAAGACTATCAGAAATTTTGAACCATCAAAATAATGTGAATGCCAAATTTAATAAGTTGTCCACAAAAGATTAGTATGCCAGTATAATCACATTGCATAAAGATGTCACAGACATTCTCTCTCCTCATGTGTGTGTGAAGGTATGTGTGTGGGGACATTGTCCAGCCCAGTACCGAGTCTGCTGGTCTGGTAGAGGCCGTGACCCAACAACAGATTGTCCAGTTGGTACGTAGCATGTATGTATGTACTGCACCCAGCATAATACCAGTACTGAGTCTGCTGGTCTGGTAGAGGCCGTGACCCACCAACAGATTGTCCAGTTGGTACGTATATAGTATGTATGTACTGCACCCAACATAATACCAGTACTGAGTCTGCTGGTCTGGTAGAGGCCGTGACCCACCAACAGATTGTCCAGTTGGTACGTATATAGTATGTATGTACTGCACCCAACATAATACCAGTACTGAGTCTGCTGGTCTGGTAGAGGCCGTGACCCAACAACAGATTGTCCAGTTGGTACGTAGCATGTATGTATGTACTGCACCCAGCATAATACCGACGTTAATGAGGTATCCCTGTTTGGAATGGATCAGAAGCCCTCCACCCTACCGGCTTTGTTGATAGTTTTTGGTCGGGGCCCAACGGCTGGGTGTCGGAGGCAGGTCTCATAGACCACATTTGCACCTTGAGACGTCA
>CASHTH010000193.1:0-54470 GCA_030341885.1 Geodia barretti
TGAATCTCTATTTCTTTATTTCCCTTTCTTCCTTATTCTCTGTTAATAATTCACTCTCTCCCTCTCCAATAAGAGTTTTACACAGCAATAGTGATTTTGCATTTCTTGCAAGCACATGCATAGAAGAAATGACAATCCAATCACCCTTAAAACTTTGACTACTGTTGGAGTATGGAATGGTGACATGTTCTATCTCGCTGCACCTATCCCTATCTCACCAAAATTTCGCTGTCCCCCCTAAATAAGGGTGTCAACAATTTTGGATTTGTTGTAGGCACATGAGCAGGAAGAAAGACAATCCAACTATTTGCAAAACTTTGACTACTGTTGGAGTGTGGAATGGTAACATTCTCTTTGGTTTAAAACTTTAGCAATTCACGCATTGCGCCTCTTCCCTTTCCCCTTTCCATCATTCTCCCCTAACGAAGATTCCCCATTACTCGCAGGCATGCTAGCAAAAGAACTGACTAACCAACCATCTGTAAAGCTGTTGTCAATGTAATATCTTCCCATATTTCTCTCTCCCCTTCCTCCTCCACCTCCCCCCTCCTTACCTCAGGAGATAGTGAAGGTCTAAACTGCTTGTGGTGCTCAATAATGATCCTCAGACACACCAACACATTCTCCTCGTTTTCAATCTGCATTACATCATTGTAAATTACGTCATCGTGTCATCATCGCTCGATGCACAGTAATACAGTAAACTTACCTCCAGCAGGAAAAACATTGTCGACAGAATCGCCTAATGAGAAGAAATACGACATCATAAAACTCTATGTTCATATGTACAATGTACATAAAGGTATGTTGCTTTCTGCTTTAAAGATCAGGCAAAGGGTCATGATTATTATTCATAGTAAAAAAGGTGTTTGATTAATTGGTGAAAAAAGTAAAACTCTGCAGGTAACACAAGAATTACTATGACAAGAGGCACACCTTGACGTGACCCTTGAGATGGTCATTGGTAGGTAGACGATGGATCAGCTCCAGAGCCAGTTTCCTCAGTTGTTGGCCACAGCTGTCTGCTATAAACTGTGGCTCTCCTGCAGTGAGGGAGGGAGGGAGGGGGCTGAAGTAGATCTCTAATACCAGAGCCCTACCTTCTCTGAGGAGCTGTAGGAAGATGGGGATGGCAGTTTCCAGAAAGTTTGGGTAGTGTTGAGAGCTGACTATGGTCTGTGAACAACAGAGCGAGAAAGAGAGTGCTGGTGTGCACTAAATGGAAGTCCCGGGCCCTACCTCCAGATTTTCACTGACTTCCTGGGCAGCCTTCAGTTTAGTGTCCTCACCTAAAGACGAAGGAACGGCTCATGAGGCCAATAAAGGTTCATAAAAGCTTTTCGTTCCACACGCAAGCTAGCGCAAAGGCTTTATATTCATGGATGCATGTTCACGAGACTTATGTACCGCTCTTTCGACAGAACGCACCTGTAGCCTGGTCTACCAGGCAGGCGAGGTGGCTGCGCAGTTTGGACATGCCTGCCACCTTTCTCTAAACTCGCCAGAAGATTCACAACTTGAATTCGAACGCCCAGACAACAGCTTCTTCGCACCTTCGAGCGCGCGCTAAGTCAGCAATCGCGCATGCGCATAAAATTGATGGTTGAACACAAACCAGTGACATGACTACAAAGACACAGTGATAAAAATGTGAAGTTTTTTTAATGACGTTTCTTTAGCTATCCCACGATTTCTCCCTTTGTTGAAGATAGTTGTTGGTTTTCTGCTAGTCTTCTCAGTGGGCAGTCAGTCAACTGTGAGTGGTGGGAGGTATATAGAAAGAGAGAAAGATGGAGTAAGGAAAATTAAAACACCTTTACAAGTATCCATATTAGACAGGTATCCTTATTTCAGGGGTTGATTCGCATGCAACAAGTGTTCCTGAAAAGGTGTGTTTAGTAGTTAGGTGTCCTTGGAGAAGGGTTCGTACATAATGAAAGGAGAAGGGAATAATATATATTATAAGACTAACTTGGTGGACCTCCATATCATCCATGAATTCAAACCCAAGACCACACCCACACGATAACTGTGGCTTTGACACCCGAGACTCCAGGTCCTGCGTGTTCACAGCTCAGTGATGTAATAATGACGCAATCAATAATTAATACCCACCCACCTGTTTCTGGAGAGGTTTGCTCCAGTCTAGATCCCTAGTGTCAACTGAGTGGAAGGCTTCAAGATGAATCGCCATCTCTAACTGGGATACCTCCTGTACAATCAATATACAGTGTGGTGGATAGTACATATCATCATGATTGAGAGGTCAAATTGTTGAAGTGTCAGTTACGTATACAGGTGACTAAATTATGTGTATATGTGAGGGGGCATGGGAAAAGGGACCTATGTATGTATATGGCTGGAATGTGAAAATTAAGTTTTTGTGGTTTTTCACCTTCAAAAACTTAATTTTCACATTCCAGCCATATAGGTCCCTTTTCCCATGCCCCCTCACATATTATAGTATATCTACATGGAAGAGTAAATAGTTTCATTTCAGATCCATTTATGTACTGTGTATGTAGTAGTAGACAGAGAATGCTATATAGGCATCTCTATACGCCTATTCATTCACAAAGTTTGGGAAAGTTTTCCTTTTTGAAAATGACGGCTAAAAGCTAGCTGTTTCACTAACAAGACCTTTCGGTACAATTTCTGACTAACCTCTTGGCAAAGACAGCAGGAGATTCTCTTTCTGCCACACAAACTCTCGTGGTTCATCAGTTGATCCATGGGGAATGACTGGAGGTGTAGGGGGGAGAGAGTGAGGTGATCTATAGCAGTAAGTTTAGGGGCAAACCCACCAGATTGCACCACTTAAACTGACACGGTACCATCCTCTTAGAGCAGTCTGTCTTTTGATGATGGTGGAGTGGACCCTGACAGGAAGACGGAGATGGAGATAGGACATAGATAAACAGTTAGCGTGTGTGTGTGTGTGTGTGTGCGAGAGCTCACCTGTGTGTACTCCAGTCCACAGGCACACACCAGCAGGTCGTGGGCAATGTACTTGTGCTTATTTTCGGCCACTTTTGGAAGGGCAGCTCTGGAAGAACAGTTACACCAACAAATGACGTTTATTTCCCTCAATTCCTTCCTTCTCTCTCACTCGCTCTATCCTTTCCCTGCCCTTTCCCTGCCCTCTATCCCCAGGCTCCTCCCAAAGCCAAGTAAACCCTGATACTGTGTATATTGTACACTTAGACCTTTGACATCACTGATCACAATGCCGCCCCAACTTACTCAGGGAACGTGCTTGGTCAGAGGCAGGGAGCGCACTGTATGTAGTAAATCAATGGTATAGATGTCTATGTGAAAGCCACATGTGTCAGTAACCGGGCTATTTCTGCAGACTCCACACCTCCTCCCCTCTCTCATCTTCCACTCCTTCACAAACGCTCACCTGCAGTGTGGGCATATGAAGGTGCTGATGGCACAGTGTCTCTGGTGCATCACAAGTCTCAGTGATGGCATGACACTGCCACATGTGGGGCAGCGTTCGTGACCAGCTGGAACAGACGGACCACCGTCCGCCTCCTCCGATGACGATAACAATGATGATAGAGACTCTGGTTTGGTGGAGGTGGGTGTGGTCTTTGGTAAGTGGGGAGCGTCCCTTAACTTCTGACCACCAGGAGACTTTCCAACACCTAACAACAGATCAAAGTGGACCAAGTGAAGTACCTTGGGTTACGAAATGATTGTCATTACGTTAACACGATCTATACACGACACACACCGTGTGATGAAGTGTAAGCCATGCTTGCATCAATTTGCATCAATTATTTACATTCTATTGAACAGTCGCCCAATACAAACCCACCATACGTTGGACATACTTACAAATATCAATTTTTTAACACCCATAGAAACATTTGGCACAAGGTTTGAAATAATTCCAGGGAAGTGTTGGTATACCTGCAGGTGTTGTGGCCAGAGGGTTGTCTCTGAATGAGATTGAGAACTCTGCATCTTCACAGAGACTCACCACCCCTGCATACAGTGGCTGAGAGAGAGAGAGAGGGAGAGAGAGAGAGAGGGGGGAGGAATGCGTAATGAGTTAGGCCAGCTGATACAAATAGAATGCTGCATCCACGCTCAAATCGATCCATCAAAGGGGGAAGTAAACCAATTAATGGGGAAATGTCCTTTTTAGCACACACACACACAGCAGTCGTGCATCACTTCAAAAAAGTGTGAAGATTTCAGAGAATTTCTTTCCCCTCACCTTCTCGACATCATAGTCTTCATCGTCGGTGGAGCAGAGGTGAATGGAGCTGTCCCCGACTTCCTGACTACACCAAGTGTACCTGGAGATCATGTGATAGTCATGTGACACAGACTAGAGGATTACATGATCGAGAGTTATGTGAAATGGTCCCTGGAGGAGGATTGTTTGAGCCAGTGTGACATAGAGTAGAGGATCATATTAGTCATGTGACACGGTGTGGGGGATCACATGACTCTTGTAACACAGTGTAGGTGATCACATGAGAGTCATGTGACCTGCTCTGGGAGGGAGCTGTGCAGGTCTGGCAGAGGAAGAGGTCGGGATCTCCTGTCTTCATCTTCACCTCCACACTCACTCTCTCGGGGAGGGGCCTTCCCGGTAGAGAGAGCTGGACGACCACAGAGAGATGAGAACATTAGACACAATACACTACAATACTTAGTAAACACGTTTTCACCAAGTGGGAGCGTACTAATTTCACTTGCAATGCTGCAGTGCAAGGACTGTTTGGCCTCCAAACAGTGTAAGTAATATGGACTTGCTGCCTAATACCATTTTTAAATTCGTGTTACTTGTATCTCACTCACCAGAACAAAGTGTCTATAGGAGCCGGAGGTGACGGAGCAAGTCAACGTCTCATCTAGACCAATGTGCTCTGCCTGGCCCTCCACTACCGAGTGCTGTAGGAGGCACATGATAGCCACATGACAATCAGGTGACGTCACATGATCCCAAAATAACCTACAAATCTGCTGAGGTCAGCAGGCTCAGTGATGTCGGTGGTAATGTCAGCATTCAGAATGGATATGCCTGCAGCACGCCACGAAAAACAGATTGTGGTTAACAACTATCTAGAGGGCATGAAACATAAATTTTGGAAAACAAGAGATTGTCAGACCACTAAACCTAAAGAGGGAGAACACTTTGGCGATTCTGTATATATGCAACAAGAATTTTATGGCGAAAAATCTCTTGTTCTACAGTAAAAACGGTCCAAACCCACCAAGGCATAGCGGAGAAAAAGGTTTCACGAGCAATAAAATTCGCCAAAGTTCTCTCCCTCAAGCGTTTCCCCTACCTTTTGCTGGTTTACACTGCAGGACCTTGAGAGTGTATCTGTTCAGTTCGTAGGTGAGCGTGACCTTTGTACCCTCCGTGAGTGTCTGAAAATTCCTCAGTTGAAATTCCATCATTGCCATCCTCTTATCGTAGGGAATACCCTGCCAATTACGGAACGTAATGACATACAGGAGGGAATGCCACACAAATAATGGTTGTTACTTCATAATATAAGAATCACGAAATATGCTAAGTCTATGGTATCCCCTTACCAAGTATGGTAAATTTACCATGCAAAGGTTTGTAACAAGATGCAGAATATAGGGGGAAAGCGAAGAACAAAGAAGAAAGAGAGTAGGTAGGCAGTATTATACCAGCCAGGCAGAGGAGACAGGCTGTAGTCTGACAAACGTCCCTTTGGGCAGATCCACGTGGGAGAAACTGACAGTATCACCTGCACACATACAACACACAGAACGTAACACAACTGTGTCTTCATTTCAGGAGTGTCCCAAGAGAAGGGCTCCACTGTTACCGTTGCACGCCTGGAGATGCTCCATCATCCATGAGGGGAGGTGGGCGGAGTCACTGGAGGGTGCTGTGAACTGCAGCACTCCGCAGTACACTACCTGGCCTGAGGTAGGGTGGGCCAGCTTGAATGCCTGAGAGAGAGAGAGAGAGAGAGAGAGAGGGGAGGGACAGCGAAATAGAGAGAAGAGAGAGAGAGGAGAGAGATAGAGAGATAAGAGAGAGAGAGAGAGAGAGATCAGAGAGAGAGAGAGAGAAGAGAGAGAGAGAAGAGAGAGAGAGAAGAGAGAGAGAGGTCTTTTTAGCTGTCGTTTTCAAAGAGGAAAACTTTCCCAAACTTTGTGAATGAATAGGCTTTTCTTCTGGTATCTGCTACCTAAAATCACTGAAGTTCTCTCTATTATAAACAGTGTCAATATGTGCAACCTAGGCGGAAGGTGGACTGGCTAACCACGGGATAGGAGAGGTGCTGCTGTTCACAGGCAACCAGGACCTCTGAAGACAATATGATCTTGTCGCCTGAGCTGATGTGGGTGTGGTCTGCATGGTAAACTTTGACCTCCTTTGGCAGAGCAGCAGGCTCCTGAACACCAGCCTATAATACGTAAACGTAGAGCGCCACGAATGAAAAAACTCTTGTAATAGTCTGGAAATAGGTACATACACACACACATACATAATAGAGAGAGAGAGAGAGAGAGAGCTAGCTCAAGAGTGGAACTGAAGTATCATTATAGCAAAACTTCTGTCAATTTTTGGTCAGGGAACAATCAACTTAAAAATGAAGAGAGGACAAGCAATCGTATAGATGTAGTTTGTGGTGTGTAAAGGTCTAAGACATCTAATACATGTGTTAGCATACATCTGATTCCTGGGCATCATCTAGTTCACAGGGGTCAAAGTCCAGACCATGATAGTCGGGACACGAGATACCGTTGCGACAGGACCCACTCAGGAAGTAGACGCACGGTCTCCTCTTGACCGGAGAGGACTGCTGGTGACCCGTTGCCCGATGGGACGGCCCAGATTCCTGGTCCCTGTGAGGCGAGAGGGAGTCCAAGATCCTTCTCTGAGTGTCCAAGTCCAGGTCACCATGGATTGAGTCCTACACATTATCACAGTCAATATGTAGTACTTAAGTATTTGTACCAGGAAGACCCATAAAATTAATTAATCGTGCTCGGTGAATAATATGGAGTTTGGCTGACAGAAATTCTCACATTGTCAGAGTCCAGTTGCAGCTGTTGCGCCAGTTCGGCCACCATCTCGTTCTGCTGGTTCCCTTCCTCTCCCTCTCCCTCGCCAGGCCGCACTAACACACTCGGCTTACTCCTCACCTCCTCACCATCCTCACCACCCTCACACTCCTCCCCAGTCTCCCCTGCAGTCTTACTCGGTGACGCAGTAAACACAAACACACCTCCCCTCCTCCTCCCCTCCTTCCCACTCCCTCCTCCACTCCCTCCCTCAGTCCCATAAAAATCAAACATCTCAGGAACAACTGGACTGGAACCGGAACTCAGAGGGGAAACCCCCTGGACCTCGGATTCCAATGACATCATCTGATTATCGAGTGGTTTCCCCTCTCCCCCATCTCCCGGTGCCCCCTGTAATAATGATGATGATGATGTCATTGGATCAGTTTTTGCCGGTCGAGGTCTTTCAGTGACTCTCTGCAAATCAGTAGCTGGAAAAGATGCACTTCTTCGATAATGAGTTACGCCTTGCATCGCATCATTGAACTTTGCACCTGGAACACTGACTGTTAGCATGGGAACTGTATCCACGGTGACAGTAGTCGAGGCAACGACAGTTTCACCGGTGAGGGAAGAGTTAACGAGAGGGTTCTTCTCATTTTCTTCCATTGGGTGAAATCTCTTTGGCTGTCCGAGTATTGTTGGGGCCGAAAATTTTGTCTGGGAACCAGCTGACATTTTTGACGGGCCACTCGTTGAATTTTTAGCAGATTGGGAAGTGGACGATGGACGTAAATGAGGGGAGTGGTCCAATTTACAGAGCGGCCTTCGCGGACAAAACCCACTTTTCACAAAAAATGGACAGACCTCCACCTGCATAAACGTACATACATACTGTACATAGTTTCCTTTTCCTAAGTAATACTGTATGTGTACATTATTCAGCCTATATGTAATATGTACACACACGTGCAACAACTATAGGGCAACACTGTACGTATGTATACTGTATGTGAGATATGAATGGAAGGAGTGTCTGCTGGAAATGTACACACTTACTGGTGGGTAGTGACTGCCGCGTGTTACAGGAACACTAGCCATTCGCTGGATTGACGCAGGAGCCAAGGGTTGACCTAATGAGGGAGAGAGAATGGGGGAAAGGATAGATAAAGGGCAGAGGAGAAATAGAAAAGAAAGGAGGGGGAGAGTGTAAGAGAGAGAGAGATGAGGGGTGAGAGAGAGGGGGTGAGAGAGGAGAAGGAAGAGAAAGGCAGAGAGAAGGAGAAAGTGGAGAGACAGGGAACCAGCAAGTGTTATTAAACAGACCTGACGGGAGAGGTGGGGGCAGTTCAAGAGTATTTATCAGCTCAACCAGTCCAGACAGGTTGTGAAAATTGGTAAACACTTCCTACACAACACGGCATAATAATATCGCTGGTTACATCATATCATAGCCCTACATTATTATCTACTGACAATACGATGCATAACCATCGATTTAGATATGGAATTGGTGGACTGTACTTTTTGGTTGGGTAGAGAGAGGGTGAGGGAGGGGAGGAATCCTTGCTGCATGTCAGTAATCTGCTCGACATTACTGTTACTGATGAACAGGTCGTACTGATTGGAGCTGCATATTTAGTGCATAATACAATTTGTTTATCACATGAGGGAGTGAGAGAGATAGTCAGTAGAGAATAGAAGGAGGGAGGGAGACTAACTGTGTTGACACAAAGAGGAGAGCTCTGTCCATCACAAACAAACGACCTTCATACGAAAACCCTCCGCTCCGACGGGCGCAGAAGAAATCTAGCAAAACAGAAACACCTTTCACTGTTTAGTTACACACGCAACTGAACCAACAGTAGCTATATACAACAGTAAGGAGGTTATATTCTATACCTGAGCGAATTCTGCCGCAGTCTTCCACGCCCTCTTCAGGGAAACGGGTCTTCAGTAGAGCAAGCTCTACGGTAACGGCCGTGTCTCTCACCGTCGCCATGTCCTGCCTACTCACTGGGACACACACTCGCTCTACGGACACTGACTGAGCATCGTGACACAGCAAGCTAAAGAAGAGGGACTCCGCCTTTTTCCAGTTGCTATTAACTCCGCGCGCGCATGCAGTCGGCAAGGTGATTGCGCATGCGCACACTTCCCAGTAGACAGTCGAGTCTTCAACTCAGAATGAGTCAGTGGTTTTGGTGGGTGAAGCTAAGGTTTTGGCTCCTGGGGAAGCTGAAGGCTCTTCTTCAGCGGATTCCGTGCGCCAGAGAGAGCTTTCTTATCCTGAGCGCGGGTCGCTCTGGCTCGACGCTGCTTATGCAGTATCTTCGCTGTCACCCGGAGATCACATGCTCTCTCACGGAGCCGCTAAATGGTAAAACTCTCCGTTTGCATGGTTTACCGGGCTCTAACGTCTCCCCGGCAACCCTGATCAACTACCTAATGGCACAGCTACTCTCCTGGCGAAGGCGCGCGGGCTGCAAGATATTCTGCCAACAGTTGGAATTTTATCGCATTTCCTTTTCGGATCTCTCGACCGCGCTCCGCGACCCGCCCGTCATCGTCCTGTTCAGAGAAGACGCGCTTGCAACGTACGTTTCACTCCAACTGGCCTTCAAGACGGACGTGTGGTTCTCGCAAGACGAGAAGAGAGAATGCACGACCATTGAAGTTGATCCGGAGGATTATCGGGGACACGCGGAGTGGCAGCGTGAGCGTTGGAGAAACACTCTTTCGGCGTTTGTTGGTCGCGCCAATAAGAGAGTCCACTTTATCTCCTATGAGGAATTGATAACCGACAAAGAAAAGACGCTAGAAGGTGTATTCTCCTTTCTCGGTCTGCCTCCCTGCAAGACCGTGGCCTTCTCGAAGAGACAGAACCCGTTCGGCTTGCGCGAGACGATATCAAACTACGAAGACATAGGGGAGAAGCTGAACTCTTTTAGCTGTAATGTGTTAACTAAGGAATGGATGAAACGCTGCATTGAGTAATTTGAGTTGACACTCACCGTTGAGCTAGCTGCTAGCTAAAACCTAATATAATCTGCTTGCGCTTCACGCTCAGCCACGCCCCCTGCCCCGTGGCTCCGCGAAAGATGTCGGACACGCCACTGGCTCTCTCTATTGTTGTCTCCTTCGGCGAACAGGATTCACCTGATCTACTGCAGCGGACTCTGCAGGCGATTGTCGCCCAGGAGGGACGAGGGGAGAAGTTTTTTGCACGTGTTTCCGTCTGGTTCTGCGGCGGTCCATCGGCCATCATGAAGGAGCTGAGCAGGGAAAGTTCGATGAGAGCTGTGAAAGTCGTGGAATCTTCTGCCTCGTTCCTGTGTGATCTCCCGCGGTCTCTCGAGCTTCTGGAAGGACGGACGACAGGCACAGGCAGTTACGTAGTCATGGTGCGCTGCGGGGTTTTCCTGAAGCCGCGGTGTCTAGCGTTTCTCTTGGACGAGATAGACTCCGACGAAACGGGAGTTTTCACCGCCTGCGGGTTTCGCCTTTTCCCGCACGACAGGGTCTCCTCGCCGCTTACAGAGCTCAAGAAAAGAGTGCATTTCGAGTTTTACTCAGAATCTCGTCCTGGTAGAGCAGTGCATGTATTCACCCCTGACTTTTGCTGTTTAGGGAGGCCCGTACTAAAAAAAATAGCTGAAAAGCACCACCAAGATTTCGACGTGTCGAGCTTTCCTCACATTTGGTGCTCGTTTGTGATCACGTGCCACCTTGGCCTTCCCATCTGGAAGATGAAGATGAGAGAGCATCTGGACATCTCTGCCCTCCCTCCTCTCTCCTCATCACCTGTAGACAGCACCGTTTGTGACTCTGCGGCATTTGACAACTTTTACCAGATGTCGTACGACTCAGACTGGCCAAAAGGCGTAGCAGTGGTGCACTATGATCGGGAAAAACTGGATTCCGGTCTCGCGAATCGAGAGTCTTGTGGTGAAATTTGGGCCAGGGGGTTCGCTGGAGTGAATATGCTCTCTGAGCCGGCGTCCCGCCTTGATTTCCGTGCAGCCGTGAGTTGTGGAGTGAGAGTTATTCGTGTAGGGGCAGTCGGAGGTGCCGAAGACCTCATGTACCTTGTGGACCCACGCTCCACATCGGAAACCCAAGACAGAGCTCACTTGCTCAAAGTTCTCCCGAGACTGAGACGCTCGCTGACCGAAATCGGCTCTCACGGGCTGAAGGCGATCGTGACGATAGTAGACATGCCTGGGTGCCCTTTTTTCTCGATGCCCGACGACGCACCCATGTTATTTTGGGAGAGGAAGGAGCTCCGTTTGCGTGCGACGAAACTCTGGGGTCTCATAGCCCAGAACCTGGTCGATCTTCGCCATCTGATTATGGGGTACGACCTCATTAACGAGCCTTTCAATCCAGAAGATCGCGAAATCTCGTTCGTTGAAGAAACTCCAGTGTCCCACGTTGACACTCTCAACAACTTTTACAGTGACACGGTTAACGAAATTAGACTCTATGACAGGGACACAGCGATCATTATAAACCCTTCACGATATGCAATGCCTACAGCAATGAACACCCTCAAACCAATCTCAGACCCTTACATAAAGTACGGTGTCCACTGTTATTTTCCTCCTCCTCTGACTCTGAGGAGAAACACAAGTCTACAATACCCAGGAATCGTGTCCGTATTTTCCGACTGTAACTACCCCAAGAAGGTGACCGTTGATCGCGAATCCCTCCGTAGAATCTTTGTCGACAACGTGGTATCGTGGCAAGAAGAGCACAACGTTCCGTCGCACCAGATTCTTGTGGCAGAGTTTGGAATCTGTCGCGAGATCCCCGGAGCTCAGGAATACCTGAAAGACTTGGTGGAGATTTTCGCCGAGTTTGGTTGGAGCTGGCTCCTGTTTTCCTTCAGAGACGAGGAGTGGGATGCACTCGACTACGAGTTGGGTCCCCACAAGGCTAACATGCTGCATCGCTCTAACTGTGACATGTTCAAGTCAATAGCCGCACACTTTAGATAAGGCTTATCTCTAGGTTGAATTCCCCTGAAATCTTACACATAGTAATAGTGAACTTTTGTGTGAATAGCCTTTCAGCAATTCTTCCCAATAATTTTGTGTGCACTGTATATATACAAAACCTAAAACAAAAGTTATTCATGAATAATTTTTTTATCAGAAACACCCCTCAAATGAAATCGACAAGGCAAACCATAAAAAGTGCCAAGGATTTTTGCACCCTCCACCTCTGAGGAGTTTGTGTGATGAGGAAACACAGCTGCTTTACTCACAACTGAAAATTCTAGATCCCTTATATAGAAAAATGTGTTTTATACATGAGTGAGCAAAAATATTTCCAGGTTAGCCCTGCAATTTCAACTTACAACACTCCAGCAGACACATTTCTACCAGAAAACCCACCAGTACTTCTGCTGTGTTTAGCTACCCAGTAACTAAGAGTACCGAGAACTATATACACTCCAAGAAAATCCGATAGTGTAAGGGTCCAGAAATATTTTTTCTGCAGAATTACAGATTTCTGGATCTAGTGCCTCTATCAATACTTTCAGTGTCTGTGAGTTTGTTTTGACCACTGAACCAATGGATATTACTCGGTAGAATTTTATCAAAGGCAACCGCAGAACGCCTACCTACGTTGCAAGGGAATTGTTTACCATTACTATAGTATACTCAATGCTAGCAATATTAAAGAGAGCGGTATAATATACACACAAAGTATTCAGGGCATGTCTAAGACACATTCAAATGCCAGTAAAAAGTCTTTAGAGCTGTGCACAGCTTTACATGAAGTCTTTATAGGTCTCTATGAGACACTTGCAAATGCCCTCAATGATCTCTTCGGTCATTCCGAAAAAGGTCGGGAGGTAGAAGCCTCTGCGGCCCATGTCTTCAGAGTTAGGCAGAGAGACTGTTGGACCTGCAGAGGTACGGTAAAGGGGTTGGAGGTGGAGAGGGAGAAAGTAGTCGCGTGTTTCGTACCCCTCATCGGCTAAAGCTTGTCGAAGTCTCTTTCGAGTTTCTTTGGAGTCGCCCAACACCCCAAACACCCATGGGGTATCTTTACCCCACTTGTTGATGGGCATCGGGGTGAGATGGGGGATTGATTGGAGTTCGCTGCGGTATCTTTTGGCTATTCGGTTCCTGTCGTCCATGACTTTTGGTAGCTGGGACACGGCTGGTGTGACCAGAGCAGCTTGGAGTCCGGACATCTTGTGGTTTCCGCATCCCTCCAAATGAACGAAATGGTAGCGTTTGGTGAAGCCGTGATTTGCGTAGCTGTCCGCTCGCTCTTTCATGACTTCATCTTTGCGCGTGCTCAGTACGAACCCGCCGTCTCCTGCTGTTATCGCCTTGTTGGCGTAGAGGCTTGCGCAGGCGAAGTCTCCGAACGTTCCCACGAGTTTCTCGCAGCATTCCGTGCCGATCGCCTCGGCTATGTCCTCGATGAAGACAATGTTTCTGCTCCGGCAGAAATTCTGCAGCGCTACGCAGTCGGCCGGGACACCATACGTGTGCGTGACTATCAGAGCGGCCGTGTTTCGCGTCAACTTCTCGGCGTACTTCTCCACAGACGGGTTGAGTTCTCCCGACTCGCAGTCCACGAATACGGGCGTCGCTTTGACACCGAGTACAGCGTTCAGAACGGCGACCATCGTGAGCGACGGAACGAGAACATCTTGACCTTCCCCGATGTTCGCGAGCCTCAGAGCTAACACGAGCGCCGAATATCCGCTACTGCACGCCTTGGCGAACGGGACGCCATACACTCTGCACAGCTCCTCTTCCAGCTCTTCCACGACCGAAGTTGCGGAGGAGACAAGCCCGTCCTCTATGGCTTTGGCGACTCTCTCCTTCGCTCCGTCCGCAATGAACGGACGCGCGACGCGGACGCTGAAGCCCGCGGGCGGCGGAGTGGGCTCAGGATCAGGTAGCGCGTCTCTTACGTCGGCCGGGAGCTGTTCCAGGCTCCGCACGCCACGAGAGCTCATCTAGCTGGCGTCAGTGGATCGAGGAGAACGCTATAGTCGACGCTAGTATAAACGTACTCGCTGTACAATAAACGTTGCATAAGTAGCCATTCTGGCTGGCATAACTAAAAACGCACATGCGGCAGGAAGCGACCCACCTTTTGCAAAATTTCTATTGAATTTGTTGTTAACCTATATAAAACACTGCTGCAGAATTTTCATAATCCACTTCTTCACAAACTTCAATGTGCTGTGATTTGTTTCGTGTCAGTTTTCTGAAAGCTCCTTCGAATGAAATGATGCCACCTTCTATAGCTAACAAGAAACATTTTATTATTACAGAAACAACTGCATAATAGCTAATTAGAGAAATGATGACACAGTCCTGTAACAAGAAATATCACTCATTAAAAATCCATTCAGTCACCATTGACTCGTCATCAGTCAAAAAAATTTAGTTTTAGTTGCACGACAGCCCTAGAAATGTGCGGCCGATTAAACGATCCTACGCTCTGAATGTTCGCGCAGCAGGACAACAGCCTTTTCGAACCCACGAAATGCCTGAGAAGGCCTCCCATAACAGTGTCTTGTCCTAAAACAACGTCACAAGTGGATTGGAGATCTTATCTTACCGGACAGGCCAGGCTCTGTACGCCACTGCACTATATTTGAACAAATCAACCACTTACGGTATATCCTTGCCACATGCACTATACAGGCATGTGGCTTATGGCAATAATAGGCTGCGAACCAGACTGGGGTACCAGTTACAGGAATTTCTCAGATCCAGCGAGGATAAGACAGACGGGGCCATTTCTACTCTCCCACAAGAGCCCAAATCTCACTGATTCACCTTTTCCATTCAGCAGTGCAAGGTAAGTAGCTACATGGTCAGGTATTGTAGCTTGAATAGACTCAGAAGTTGCAAAAGATGATATGAATGGCCGTGGTGTTCCCGTTTTACGTCAACTGAATCGTTCTGTTGCTCTTTGTGCAGATTGGAATGAGCTCCCCTCTGCCCTACATTCGGCTGCGAAGAAAGATAAAGTTTGAGTCTGAGCCAACGCTGTGGCCTCACCAGAGAGGAGGCTGGTCTTTCGTGATAGAACAACTTCGCAGTCACCTTTTCGCTCCCGATGGCATCCTCGTCGTCAGTGCCCTGGAAGAGAACATATCCAACGAGGAAGTAATCGAGGAGCCCTGGATCGGATTTGTTCACCAGGTTCCTCGGAGTAATTACCCCTGGTACCCCGATCTCGAGCGAATGCTGACGAGCAAACATTTCATCAAGTCCCTCGAAAAGTGCCACGGGCTGTTTGTCATTTCAACACGTATCAAAGACTACCTCGTGAAGCATGTCCAAGTACCCGTAGTGAAGGTTCTATACCCAATCACTCCGTTTCCGGATGAGCTCAAATTTTCCCGTGAAAAGTTTCAAGCCGAGAGCCCCAGGCGTGTTCTATTCATTGGGGAGTTCATGAGAAATTTCCAGGCCTTTTTCGACCTTGAGGCACCGGCAACGTACAAGAAGATACTTCTGCGGTCTTCCGACGTCGATTTAGCAAACCTCTACAACAACAAGAGGGATAAGATACGACTCAGAATGAACGACAGTGTTACAGTTAGAGAGCGGGTGAGCAATGACGAATATGACCATCTCCTGAGCTCCAGCATTGTGTTTCTGAACCTGTTTGATGCCGGGGCCAACACAACCGTCCTCGAATGCCTCTCTCGACACACGCCTCTTGTTGTCAACCGGTTGCCAGGGGTAGAAGAATACCTCGGCAGCGAATACCCTCTTTATTACGAAACACTCGACGGAGCAAGTACGCTGCTTGCCAATGACGATAAGCTAATGGAAGCATCGCAGTACATGGCCCAGCATTTCAAAAGCCACCCACTGACGGGAGAGCGATTCATACGAGAATTTGTCAGCTCTTCTGTCTACCGTTCCCTCCCTCTCCCGTCTTCGCAGCAAGCCGACACCAACCAAACAAAGTTCTCTCGGTTTGACCTGACTGTTGTCGTCTGCTCTTACAAAAGAGTCTACAACATGAAGCAGCTTCTGGAGCGCTTCGTGAAGCAGGACTACTCCGGCCGCTTCGAACTCATTCTCTGGAACAACAACAGAGAAACTCAAGCCGAAATCGCCGAAATCTGCGCCCCGTTCGAGAACCGGCTCAATATCCGTCTCATCCAATCCTCGGAGAACTATTACTGCGTCATCCGTTTCGCCGTGTCCCAGCTGATGAGCAGCGAACTCCTCCTGGTGTGCGACGATGACGTTCTTCCTAACCCAAACTACATCTCAAAGTTTGTAGCGAAATACGTGGAGTACGGGCGCAGGGCTGTGATTGGTTGCCGTGGACACGTCTTTCGGCAGCACTCGCTCGACGTGGAGAAGCCCCACCTTTTCTGGGAAGACTACTGCAACATGAAGTTCTTTGACGAGGGAAAGCCAGACCGTCAGGTAAGACAACCTAATATTTGAGCCTAAGGACTGGAGGGACTAATATATACTATTAGCTTGCCTGTAGCTACAGTGCCCTAATGTATGAAATCCTGCGCTACATTATGTTGCGTTAAGCCTAAATTAAGATCAGAAACTTTGGCTACCCTTTGGAAGAATGTTCCTAATGTTGTATGCTCGTGTTGAAGGCCCACCTTGCCATGGAAACACTCCCATTTGCACTGAACATAGCCATCACAGTAAAGCAGTAAAAGACTATACCTGCTAAGACTCAAACCTCAGTATCTATGCATTTGCTGCGAGAGTGAGTGCTGCGGGAGCATGTGAAAATGTCTGGCCCTGAGTTTGTGATCGCTGTCTCCGCTGCACCGAAGGAATGCCTGTTGTCCAAACACAGCAGTTAGCTATCTGTACTGCTGTTTTCATAGCTACACACATATCGCCCCCTTTTCGCTCGCAAGAGCCGTTTCTACTCATACGGTGATATGGGGGCCAACCCACGAGTAATTCTGCAACAGCTCATTAGGTTTATGGTTTCCCCCCGCAAGAGCCGTTTCTACTCATTTGGATGCTTAACAAATTTGGCAGCTGGTACATTACACACGTGATGGCTACCTATGTACTCTCTTTGGTGACAAATTGAGGTTCCCTGTCCCAAATCTTTCTTCCTATTTCTATATCCATCCTCATACTCCCCCCGCTTTACAACTGCCATGCTCTACTGCTTAATAGGCTGGCTACGGTGATATGGGGGCCAACCCACGGGTAATGTGGTAGCAGGCACATACCAGATATAATCTTCCATGAAAGTCGGTTTTAGGTAGTAGATAGTAGGGTTGGCCCCATGATTTGATTGATGTAGTGCACTGATAACTGAAAGAGCAGCTGCTTTTAGTTTGCCTTATATAGACAGCGAGTAAAGCATTTGCGACTCAATATAATTATAGCAAAACAGAGTTTTCATGGAGAAAAATTCTGCAACAGCTCATTAGGTTTATGGGCCCCCCCCAACATAAGTTTCCGACCGGGATTACTGCACTCACATGTTGGCTGCTTTGTCTCCCCCAGGTCCACTTCCTCCACGCAGACAGTTGTCTCATTCCGCGGTCCCTCCTCCTGGAAGTGGCGTCCTACGCCCTCCCCTCCCCTGACTACATCCTCATCGATGACTACTGGATGAGCTTTGTCCTCTCACACCACCTGAGGGTCCCCCTGTGGAAGATAAAAGGTGATCAAAATAATATGGCGGGTTTCATCACGTAAAGATCAGCACAATTTTACACAGTGCATCTATACTTACAAAATGTAGTGTTCACCTCAAACCTTCACAGCTATATAGCTGGTTGTTACGTTTCTGTATTATGTGTGCAAATTGCTAGTTGAATGTACATGTTCCACACAAACTCCCTGAATCGATGTGTGTCTGAAGCATCACATGACTATCATGTGACCCACAGGTGATGACATCATGGCGTTGACCGAGTGTGCTGACGATGAGAACATTGCACTCTGCCACAACAAGGACGTTAGAGAGCAGAGCGTCAATTTTTACTGCTACCACATGGCGCAGGGCTGGCCTGCCAGCTGCCCCCTGGAAATATAGGGGGCATTATGTAGATTAGGGTTGACCTGTTCCTTTGCGCCATGATCTTAATCCGCAAACTTGAGTTTCGTGTTCAGATTAGCGTGTACAATACAAAAGACACTTAATTCTGTTACGGTTATAATAAATAACTTTTTGGCGAGTGCTGCAAGTGTAAAACGCGCGCACGCTCTCACAGTATATATAATATATACAATGGATGTGTCTGGGTGATGGTGATAGTTCTAGCGGCTGTTACACGTGGCATTTCAAAGCCAAGCGCGTTTTTAAGCCTCAAACTATTTTGCCAACAATTGCATGAGAATCAATACAAAAGAAAATCGGAAGAAGAGGGGTGCACAGAAAAATGCAAAGTATAAACAAGGTACAGTTTAATCATGTGAGCTCATGTGACTGTCATGTGATCTCATTCTTTTCGTATTTCTCCCTCACTGGCACTAGAAGATTCATAATCCACCGGCTGAGAGAGAGAGAGAGAGAGAGAGAGAGAGAGAGCTCACAATTATAATAATAGTTGCCATTGCTGTCAGCTCTCACCTTCTGCTTCTTGGAGGTGGAGGAAGGGGTCTGGCTTGAATCGTGCTTTCTCTTCCGTGGCTTGATCTCTCCTTCTGATTCAGACGAGGCAGGAGGCTATGTATATATGTAGGGAGATGGACATGTACAACACTGGAAGTTGACATTGAACTAGTCAAATTCAAACACACTTTAATACAGAAACAATAGTATTACCGTATGATGGCGCTTCTTCTTTGTCTTCTGCGTAAAGAAACATTGCCATGGTAACGGGACCACACCCACCGGCCACACCCACCTTCTTGTGTTTCCTACTACGACTGCTACGTTTCTCGGAGTCGGAGGAGTGAGCGGAGGGGGAGGGGGAGGGGCTTCGATGGCGGGTCTTCTTCGACTTCTCTTTGTCTCTAGTGGACGACGTTGCAGCTGGTTCATCCTCACTACCAGAAGACTCCTATTTATATAACAGAGGGGACGACAGTAAAACACACCAGTATACTGTTACCCCCGCTGCGCATGTGTACTGAGGGTTAAAGGAGAAAGTGTTCCTGAATTACTGCCTTCGACATACCCCTGGAAAGTACGAGGAAACGGGGAAAATGGGCTTGCACACTACATGTACCGTACAATCCACGCTTTTCGTATAGAGGAAGTTTTTTTTGCATTAGGTTCCTAGTGCAATGTGATTTTACCGATTTCGAATGTGCCTTTTTGTCTTTCTTTGCCTTCTTGTGGGAGCGATGGTGTTTGTGTCTCCTGTCGTCTCTCTTGTCCTCTTTTTCTCTGTCTCCGCGATCTTCTCTCTCCCTCCCCCTCTCCCCCTCCTTCTCCTTTCTCCCTCTCTCCCTGGCCTTCTTCTCTTCCTCCTCCTTCTCTCGTTCCTTCTCTCTCTCCTTCTCCCTCTCCTTTTCCCTCTCCCTCTCTTTCTCTCTCGCCCTCTCCTTCTCTTTCTCCTTTTCTTTCTCATGTTCAATAGCCTGCAATCAGAATCAGGACAACATAGATCAGGACACGGTTTCAGGACAGCGTAACAGGACAAGGAAAACCTTGAGAGATTTGATGAAGTCTTTGTATATTCGGACTCTCTCGGATTCCTCAGTCACGGTGTCGAACACTGGATCAGACGAGATACGAGGACGGACCTGGACACAAGACAAGAGGGGAACAACGTTATATTTCCCTAGCACTATATAGTACAATTGTGGACTGTAAGCAGAAGTATTTTGAATTGGGAGACTAAGCCCGTAGTTTCATCAGAATCAATAGCGCACAAAGTATAAGGACAAGAGACAGTTAGTGTTATTCATTTCGAAAAGGCCTAGGGATTTGTGTATAGCTTCCAGTTTTTACTCAACTGTCGTGCGGGGATCTGCGAAGGTTATGGTAGTTGGTCTGTGTGTGTGTGTCTCGGTGAGGATAATGGCACGGAAATAGGGAGTTAAGGTAGAGTTCGGACAAGGTAACGTCGGAAGGAAGAGGAACAGGGGAGGAAAATATAATTACGTACTTATAGCACTCAGAACGCCACAACACGAGGGCCCTAACGTGCGTAGATATCACTGAGTCGCCGTCTAACCATTATTTACCTCCTCCCATGGGTCAGAAGAAAGAAGAGGCGGGTTGACTGCTTTCAACATGGCCTTGAACGATGCTTCTCTCTTTCTTTGCTGAGAGGAACAAACAACAAACACCTTATCATTGCCAAGTACAACAACTCTGTCATGCTACTCAATGTATTGGTCCATGGTGCATGCTGCGTGAAAATGGAAGCGTTGCATATTGACTTGTCGCGTGGTCCACTCACACCACTATACATGAGATTTTGCCTCAAGCAACAAAGTTTTGCAGTGTACGTTGGCTTTTACAGAGAAGACGGTGTGTGATGGTGCTGCATGCACCTTTCTCTCTTCAGTTCTGATTCTCTCTTTCTCCCTCGCCTCAGCCTTCTCCACCATCTGTGGGGGAGTAATGTCGATAAAGATATATTTGAGGCAAGCAAAAGGAAATAGTGCAGAGAAAAAGGAGGCGGGTTAGCCAGAAAGAGGAAGAAGGAGAAATAGAGCAGTATATATACAGTGCCAATACAGGGGTATTGAAAGTGCCTCATTAGGACGTATATATACCAATGTCTTACTATGGGGCAGAACCAAGTGTCCTACAACATGGTCTATTCATAGAGAGAGGAGACAAGAAGCAAAATGAGAGAGATGGAGAAAAAAAGAAAAAAAGAGGAGAAGACAGGTGGGGAAAAAAAATGAGAAGAGATATGGAAAAAAAGGGAAAAAAAGATGAGAAGACAGGTGGAGAAAAAAAATGTGAAGAGATATGGAAAAAAAGGGAAAAAAAGATGAGAAGAGAGAGAAAAAAGGGGGGAAAAAATGAGATGGAGAAGGACAACATACGTAGGTGGAAAGAAGAGAAGCAAGCGGAGAAGGGGCAGGAAAGAAAAATGAGAGTAGGAAGAGAAAGAAGGAGAGAGAAAGGGCAAACTAGAAAAGAGAGAGGGGAGAGTGAAGTAGAGAACCAGGGGCAGGAAAGAAAAATGAGAGAGTCCTAACGCTGGCGAAGGTGAGTTTCATGTTTCCTCTGTCCAGAGAGTGAGATCTGGGGTCCGATGCAATGTGAGCAGTGAACTGGTCAAAGGTCGTCTCCACTTCGACTTCATAGCCCGTGTCCTGCACAGGCAACAGTGGACCCGAGTAGCTAAATGAGAGGATTACTAGACTGTACATTAGTTTACAGAGAGATTACAAGGGTGTGCATTAGTTTACTGAGAATTTACTAGGATTTACTAAGAACCCAGAATAGTGAGAGTACTAGGTATACCTATAGTAGTTCCATATCTGCACAATCTAATTTGCTATAGGTAGAAATTGAATGTTGTAAATGAAAGTTTGTAGACCTTGAGTATTTCTTTGATAATCTTCTTCTCATCATAGAGTCTTGCCTTCAGGTCTTCAACATAGAACTTGAATAGATCCAGTGGTGTGGAGCCTGAGGGGAGGGGGGTGGGGGACCAATGGAACAACTGGAGTACCAGCTAAGGGGTTGGACCAATGGAACCACTGGAGTACCAGCTTAGGGGTGGGGGACCAATGGAACCACTGGAGTACCAGGGGTATGTAAAAGAGAAAGCTTTGGGGGAGGGGGTGGGGGACCAATGGAACACTCTTACACGATATAAAAAAACGCATCATTCCAGAAGATAGGTACAGTACCTGGTTGTCCGAGCATGGAGTGGTATCTATGGTCACTGGAGATGAGGGCGTAGAGCTCTTTCCAGAGAGAGACCGAGGTTAGCTGCCCTGAGGAATGGAGCTCGTCCAGTAATGCCTGCATGAGGGTGGGGAGGAGAGAGAGAGAGAGAGAGAGAGAGAGAGAGAAAGTGGGTGTAAAGCCAGGTTTGCCAATGTATGGAGAGAGGTAGTGAAGCCCCAAAATGTGTGACAAAATTGATATTTAGTGAGAAAAGCAAGCCCACCTAATGGTTTGCATTGCACAATTTAATGGCATGAATTTAAAGGGAATGTGGCAGTATTATAAGTAGAAATGTTACTAAAAACGATAGCATTCTCTCACTGTGCCCCTATTGTGTTGCTCTATCTTTAGTAACATTTCTAAATTTAGCCATTACATACTGCCACGTTCCCTTTCAACACTCGCATTTTCTTCTTGCATTCACTCTGATAAAAAAACTTGCTCACCCGGAATCTCCCCACTACACAGTATGACATCATACCAGAAAGGCGTCCCTGTTCTTCCGGAACTTTCTTCTCTCTCTCTCCCTGTCCTTCTGTTTCCCTTCATCCTCCTCCCTCTCCAACCCCCGTATGTGGTCTTCGAACGCTACCAACATGTCCTCCTTGTCCATCTCTATGGCAACCAAACATCACCACGGCAACTTAAACATCACCACGACAACCGAGAAGGGGCGTAGCTGACCTTTTAATTCCTCGTCTTTTTTAAACAGCCTGCTATCAGGGATCATTTTTAGGGCCTAAAGGAGAGAAAAGAAGAGTTCACATTTGCAATCAGAATTTACACAAATTTGGATTTAGAAATTTAGAATGTACAATTGTACAGTAGAGTGCGCGTGCATTATGTCATGGACAGGCTCCAGTTTCTCATATTATGACAGAAGCTCAGTTTACGTATGTGTAGGCAAACACACATTAACTTGTGGATATGTCTAGAAGGTGCGGAGAGATGCACATGTATGAACTAGGAGAGAGAGATGGAGGGGAGGGTAAGAATGAGTCTTAACCTCGTTCCAGGTGGTTCTGTAGGTGATAGAGGTCATGGAGTTGAGGACTTTGGCCATCACTCGTCTGTTCCTTCTCTCTGCTGCCGCTCTTGTTCCTGGACAGACAGACACATCCACCACACACACAGATGAATAGAGACAAGAAATAATCAAAGGCAAACATCTACAGGATAATCAAGAAATTGGCACAGCTGGGTAGACCTACTTCACTCTATCAACATGTATGTATCATCCAAACACACACAGATGAATAAAAGACAAGAGTGAAACAATCTAAAATTTAATGGCAAAAATCTATAACTATAGCTAGGCACATATATACACCTATGACCTCAATATGTTCTATATATATACCTGAAAAATATTGGAGAAACCAACTTTAGTAAATAATGCGCCATGAAAAACAAGTCCAAATATTTATTTCTCGTTTTGGGTGACAGGCTGTTAGATATACACATATGGTAGTTCTAACCTTCTCCTTCTCTGTGAGAGCAAACACGACGTCGTCGTACACGTCTTTCCTCTCCTCTGGATGGACGGCCCTCCAGAGAGGATGGTCGTCAAACACGGCACACACCCTGCGCCATCTTATCTCCGAGTGCACCTGCAACGTACATACGCCGGTTGGGAGGGGAGGAGTACTATATAGAGTGCACCTGCAACGTACATACGCCGGTTGGGAGGGGAGGAGTACTATATAGAGTGCACCTGCAACGTACATACGCCGGTTGGGAGGGGAGGAGTACTATATAGAGTGCACCTGCAACGTGCATACGCCGGTTGGGAGGGGAGGAGTACTATATAGAGTGCACCTGCAACGTACATACGCCGGTTGGGAGGGGGAGGAGTGAGGAATACTATATAGAGTGCACCTGCAACGTACATACGCCGGTTGGGAGGGAGAGGAGTACTATATAGAGTGCACCTGCAACGTACATACGCCGGTTGGGAGGGGAGGGAGGACGAGAGTACTATATAGGAGTGCACCTGCAACGTACATACGCGGGTTGGGAGGGGAGGAGTACTAGTATATAGGAGTGCACTGCAACGTACATACGCCGGTTGGGAGGGGAGGAGGAGTACTATATAGAGTGCACCTGCAACGTACATACGCCGGGTTGGGGAGGGGAGGAGTACTATATAGAGTGCACCTGCAACGTACATACGCCGGTTGGGAGGCGGAGGAGTACTATATAGAGTGCACCTGCAGCGTACATACGCCGGTTGGGAGGGGAGGAGTAGAGTGATATATGAGTGCACCTGCAACGTGCATACGCCGGTTGGGAGAGAGAGGAGTACTATATAGAGTGCACCTGCAACGTACATACGCCGGTTGGGAGGGGAGGAGAGTACTATATAGAGTGCACCTGCAACGTACATACGCCGGTTGGGAGGGGAGGAGTACTATATAGAGTGCACTGCAGCGTACATACGCCGGTTGGGAGGGGAGGAGTACTATATAGAGTGCACCTGCAACGTACATACGCCGGTTGGGAGGGGAGGAGTACTATATAGAGTGCACCTGCAACGTGCATACGCCGGTTGGGAGGGGAGGAGTACTATATAGAGTGCACCTGCAACGTACATACGCCGGTTGGGAGGGGAGGAGTACTATATGGAGTGCACCTGCAACGTACATACGCCGGTTGGGGAGGGGAGGAGTACTATATAGAGTGCACCTGCAACGTACGCCGGTTGGGAGGGGAGGAGTACTATATGGAGTGCACCTGCAACGTACATACGCCGGTTGGGAGGGGAGGAGTATATAGAGCACTGCAGTACACGGTTGGGAGGGGAGGGAGTATATATGAGTGCACCTGCAACGTACATACGCCGGTTGGGAGGGGAGGAGTACTATATAGAGTGCACCTGCAACGTACATACGCCGGTTGGGAGGGGAGGAGTACTATATAGAGTGCACCTGCAACGTACATACGCCGGTTGGGAGGGGAGGAGTACTATATAGAGTGCACCTGCAACGTACATACGCCGGTTGGGAGGGGAGGAGTACTATATAGAGTGCACCTGCAACGTACATACGCCGGTTGGGAGGGGAGGAGTACTATATAGAGTGCACCTGCAACGTACGCCGGTTGGGAGGGGAGGAGTACTATATAGAGTGTTTGTAATATTATAGCTGGATAAAACTAAAACTAAGTCTGAGAAATCAGAAGAATAAAGAACAGAGAAATCAAGAACCGTAAATCAACTGGTAAAAATACTGAAGAACCGACCTCTTCATGCTCCTCCATGACGCGACGAAGCTCCTCCCTGTTCTTCTTGGCCTGCTGCCTCTGTGCCTCCTGAGGTTTCCGTGACAACATACATGACCACACCCCCATCAACCACGCCCACCCTCACCTTCTCCTCCTTGGCCTTCTGCGTCTTGTACATGTTGAAAACTTGCTTCTTCTCGTTCAGCTTTTTGAGAGCTCTGCATGGAAGGGTATAATATAACACTCACTCATTTCACAAGGTTTCAACAAGATGGGTGCTTCCTTCCACTGAGAGGGTATTGACCCACACCAGCTTCTCTTTTGGTTACGTTGGGGGAAACTGAGGTGTAATATGCCAGAAGGTGGCCAAATCAGTGTGTCCTAAACCTGGAGGTACCCCAAACATCAGTGTGTCCTAAAACCTAGTGTGTCCTAAACCTGGAGGTACCCCAAACATCAGTGTTTCCTAAAACCTAGTGTGTCCTAAACCTGGAGGTACCAGTGTGTCCTAAAACCTAGTGTGTCCTAAACCTGGAGGTATATACCCCAAACATCAGTGTGTCCTAAAACCTAGTGTGTCCTAAACCTGGAGGTACCCCAAACATCAGAGTGTCCTAAACCTGGAGGTATATACCCCAAACATCAGTGTGTCCTAAAACCTAGTGTGTCCTAAACCTGGAGGTACCAGTGTGTCCTAAAACCTAGTGTGTCCTAAACCTGGAGGTATATACCCCAAACATCAGTGTGTCCTAAACCTGGAGGTACCCCAAACCTAGTGTGTCCTAAACCTGGAGGTATATACCCCAAACATCAGTGTGTCCTAAACCTGGAGTACCCCAAACATCAGTGTGTCCTAAACCTGGAGGTATATACCCCAAACATCAGTGTGTCCTAAAACCTAGTGTGTCCTAAACCTGGAGGTACCCCAAACATCAGTGTTTCCTAAAACCTAGTGTGTCCTAAACCTGGAGGTACCAGTGTGTCCTAAAACCTAGTGTGTCCTAAACCTGGAGGTATATACCCCAAACATCAGTGTGTCCTAAAACCTAGTGTGTCCTAAACCTGGAGGTACCACAAACATCAGAGTGTCCTAAACCTGGAGGTATATACCCCAAACATCAGTGTGTCCTAAACCTGGAGGTACCCCAAACATCAGTGTGTCCTAAACCTGGAGGTATATACCCCAAACATCAGTGTGTCCTAAACCTGGAGGTACCCCAAACATCAGTGTGTCCTAAACCTGGAGGTATATACCCCAAACATCAGTGTGTCCTAAACCTGGAGGTATATACCCCAAACATCAGTGTGTCCTAAAACCTAGTGTGTCCTAAACCTGAAGTCAGCAAGGTGTCCTAAACTTGGCCCCGCCCTAAACCTAAACGGACTCACTCACCCATATCTCGGGTCAGAGATGATGAGTTTCATGGCCTGGTCCCAAGAGGCAGTTGAGGAGACGTCTTTCTCCCTCAGCAGTTCCCTAAAGGCCTGCTTTGCCTCCTCTCTTGAGGCATACTGCGGCTTTCCCAGGTCCCTGGGGGGAGGGAGGGGGAGGACTTGCTGTGTGCAGGGTTGTCATGGATACCCCTCCTCTCCACACACACACACACACTCGCTTCAGTTCTTACACTTCTAGTTTATCCTCGGGCGTCGTTGCCATGGATACATCGGCCCCACTACTGCTACTGGTCTTCTCCGTGGAAACAGCTGGTGATGATGTCACGGTGGTAGCCGTGGCACCCACTGTTGGGTCAAAATTTGATTGGACAATATCAGTGGAATGGTGGCAAGCAACATACCTCCTGTAGCGGTGTCAACTGTGGCACCATCTTTACCCTCTCCTTGTACCACCTCCTCCTCCTCCTCCTCACTCTCCCCTTCGCTGGAATGGGAAAAACAGACCACACCCACTGACCACACCCACAAACAGGCGAAAAATCAATCAAGCCTCTTTTTAGTTCACACACACACGCCGAGGGATAATAACGCCATTCCAGACATTATGGTAAATCATGCGGGGTCAAATTCATGCACAGTTCGACTCAAATTCACACGTCATTTGATCAAGTTCGTAAAGAACCACGTTATTTCAAGAGCACTTTCTATGAACTAGATGAAGGAATGAATTAAAAATACATATATATTGTAGATGATACCTTAATGGCTGGTCTTTCTCCCTCTCAATTTGAGCTGTAACAGATGTAAAATTGTGATAATTGGCTGGCATATTAATGATGATAGGTGGATCAATTTCCTTGTCAAATGCATTAGGCCCAATCAGGATTGATCGACCAAATGCTGTGTTATGCTCAAGTTGATGACTACCGTGTTAGGCCAATGATCAACAAAATGTGTTACGCTCAAATTGCTCATTATGCGTGATAGGCTTGATCAACATTGTGTTGAGTTCAATCGAAGTGATCAAGTGTCTTATGAAATTGCATTAAGCTCATCAAGTCACACCTTTCAGCTCCTCCAGGTCTTTAGGTACACTCCAAATGGATTCCTTGGTCTCCGTATTATAGAATATGGCTTCCCAGTATCGCTCTTGTGTTCCTTCCATTTGCTCTGAGCCAACAGTTTCTGGAGGAGGGAGGGGAGAGAGAGAGAGAGGAGAGAGATGACGAGAGAGAGAGAGAGAGGAGAAAAGATGACGAGAGAGAGAGAGAGAGAGAGATGACGAGAGAGAGAGAGAGAGAAAAGGTAAACATTTTAGAGACTTATAGTTAGATAGTGAGTTGGTGAAATCTACGCGCCTTCACGTGCGAGTGCGTACTAGTGGTTAAGAGATAGTGAAGTGAACAAGCCAATATGCAAATTAGCCTCGACCTGATCCGCTTGTTCTGTGTGTCTTGAAGGCACAAGAAGTCACAACGAAGGGCGTGTATAGACTCCCGCATGCTATCTACTACTGTAGCTAGCCCATGTCAGACTCTCCGCGAGCTACTAGCGGGAGACCACGAGTAAACGCATACTAATAGGCCCAGCCCATCACTTAGCGGTACCGCGCATGCGCTGTGCGCCAAGGACTTGCACTTCACTTTTTAGTTCAGATATCCAGTGCATTGCCAATTCTACAACGATCATTCCAAAGGCAGGCCACTGTTTTCTATCTACAAAGTCCCCCTGTTCCCAAATATCTTTAACTACCATTCTTTGAAAAACCACAGAAGTGGAAGGAAGATATAGTCACCTCTCCGTTTGTCATGAGGTCTTCAGGCTTGGACCAGGAGCTCTGTTTGGTGTCGCCATTATAGTAGTACATCCGGCCGTCTGGAGCCTTGTGCTCCGTCCATGCTGCTACTGCCTTCTTTACCTGCACACGTGTGCAACAACCAGGGCACATCAAGACTATAACTTTAGACTGACAGACACACTGTACTGTACTGTACTGTACATTAGTCCTGCGTCGATTATTCTCAGGCCTACTGTACATTGTATATTACTAGAGGAATGCTTTTGGCGAGCGAAACGAGCATTTCAATATTTCGCACGTTTTATCGCTTATTTAGAATCACGTAAACATTACGGTATGTTGGTCCCTGAGTCCGTGGTTCTGTTACCAACCAATCAACCAATCAACCAAGGACACCAACCAATCGCCATGGACACCAACCTTAACAACCGTACCATACTTCTCTCTAGAAACAATTTACGCAATTATGCAACAAAGAGGAAAAAACTATTTGCCAACTTTATTTACAACCAGATTCTTTCGAACAGCCGATGCTGCTTCATACGTACCTTCTTTTTCTTCTTCAGAGGCAGTGTAGTCACACCCACTGTCCCGTTAGCTGTAGTGACAGCAGGGGCACTGGTTGCCGGGGAAACTGTAGCAGCCGTAGCTGCCTGGAGAGATGTTGAGAATTGCATGAGGATTACTGAAAAATAGTCGTATATTATTGAAAGACAAAGTTTAGGATATGCGAAGATTACTGAAAATGTTCACATAGATTACTGAAATACAAAGTTCAAGATTACAGATGTACGTGCAGAATACTGAAATACAGAGCCAGAAAATACTACGGTATACAGCTATGGATATGTGCAGATTACTGACAAATGCGTAGATTACTGAAATACAAGGCTCGTCATTTGGTGCAGAGTACTGAAAAACACAGCCCAAAATTACTAAGATATGCAGCTCAGTATATGTGGAGATTACTGACGGTGGCAGGAGTTGGGTGTGGCTTGGACGGGAAAGAGGAGGGAGGGAGGAGGGAGGGAGGGCCTGCGGACGCCACTTGGGATGCCAGGGCAACGGAGGAAGAGGAGAGGGGGACGAGGGGAGATCCCATGCCCGGTGACTGTTGCATCATGGGCGGAGTCATTCGGGCCCCGCCCACTGGAGACCCAGCGGGTCCAACTGGAGGACCAGGGAGCCCGGGTGGTCTACCTCTGACCAGACAGAGAGACAAGCATTCTCACATCAACATAATTATATCTCAAAAACATTCTGGTAAGAAAGTGCCAGGAGGCAATTGAAAAAATGGCAGCAGTTTTGAAACAAAGGGTGTTACAGTAGTATGCGATGGAACTGTATACTATATATATATATATCGGCAATTTCTTTTCTCTCCAGACTTTTCTCTTTTCCCTAATGTCATTCCGAAATTTTGCCATGTTTTGCTCAGTTTTTCACTAATCTCACTTAAAACTTTCATCTTTTCTCCTCATCTCGCTCTTTCCGTTCCTTCCCCTCCCTTCCTCTCCCCCTCTCTCCCCCTCCCCTCCCATCTCTCCCTCTCTCCTCCATCTCTCATCACAGTAGTCTGGCTGCCCACCTATACCCGTGCATGGCGGAGGAAGGAGACATGTGCATGAAGCCAGCAGCTGGCGGCCGCGGTTGCTGGGGTGGAGCCATTCTCACAGGATACTGTCCCATCTGAGGAAGAGGAGGAGGTGGCTGGGGGAGGAGGACACAAGACAACGAGATATTAGTGCATACCTACCAACCATCTACCATTTTGCTTGTAGGGAGGTGGCGATTTCAAGAAAAAATCAAGGTTAATCTGTTATCCCGTAGGTATGCTTGTGTTGACATAGTACTCTTTGGCGCGGAAGCTATCCACCACCACAAGCAAAGTTACATTGGATGAAGACGTAGCATTCATGCAGCAAAAAGTGCAGTTTTGTAGAATGAATCTCGTTTCTTTATAGACTTGAAAAACCATGTATTATGTAACTAGTCAAATGGTGCATAATGAATTCCAAGACTGAATAATTATTGCAAATCACTTCATTGAAAGCACTTCGTTCAGAAGTTCATGAATGCCGCACACAAACTTTCGTACCCAACTTTTGTAGATTGTAAAATTTTCTTGTGGTACTAACCCTCATCCCTGGTCCTGGCTGTGGCTGGTACATCATCTGCTGCGGCTGATACATGGGACCTCCCCCAGGGGGACCCACCTGCCCTGAGGGAAATCCTCCAGGGGGACCCCCACCCCCTGGGGGAAATCCTCCAGGGGGACCCCCTTGCCCTGGGGGGAATCCTCCAGGGGGTGGAGCCATGTGTCCATGTGGCGGCTGCATTGGCATGTTGGGTCGTGGGGGGAATCCCCCTGGGCCTCGCATGGGGACTGGCTGACCTGGAAACCCTGATGCCTGCATGCAGGGGGGGAGAGATGAGTGAGTAGATGTGGAGGTGAGAGAGAATGATAGGGCAAAAAGGACTTTAGCTACTCCTGGGCAGAACCAACAGAGAGCTTTTGCCAAACCCTCACTATAGAGGTGTCCTTTATTAGAGAGGTAGCTATTTCACTGCTCCTACTCTTTCTCCCCCTCCCCCCTCTTTCTGGCAAATAGCAATCTCTCCTCTAACAGCTCGGTGCGCATTTATTGGAATAAAAGCGTGCACTCAGAGATCCCTGCGTTCACCAACGTACCATGACTATGAGCAGAATCTACGACTGGAAGGACTTCTACTGAGGTGTGAATGCTAGTCCACAGTCGCCTAATGACTCCAGCTGCGCTCCGTCTTCCCGCGCGCACGTGTCGGATTACTCTAAATTTTTTACAACCTTTCAAAAAAGTTTTACACGACCCGACATAAATATAGGGGTAGACCACAAAATACACGAAACGGTCGTCCAGTCGGTGGTCTCAAAGGGCGCTGAGGAAAAAGTCATCCCATTGACTGAGGAGAACGGCCACAAACGTTGCCATGGCAACCGCTCCATACACCAGAGGAGGAGTCATGGGTACGCCAAACAGTGTTGCCTGGAGACAAGGGAGTGAGGGAAAGCTGAATTAATAGCAGCATCTTTGTGTTCAGAAAGAAGTATATACTATAGCTAATGTGTTAACATAATTTACACACACACACACACACATACATACAAGGCAACAGATGAATGGTAGAACTCACACTTTAAACATAACAGAAAGAGTTTGGCTACACTCGAGAAGCAGCTCACCCTGAGTCTCACGCAATGAGTGAGGAGAAGGAGAGAGTCCAGCTCCAACTGGGGTGTGTTGGTGTAGAGGAGAGGTCGCGACCTTATCTCAGTAGCCGTGTCTTTCAGTATGTGACAGGCTCTTGTGACACGAGTGGCCTGCACACAGACACACACACACACACACACACACACACACACACACACAGACAACAGACAACTCATTAAATACCATAGTTCATAGTTTGGTGTCAAGATCTAGTTTTTGTATCATGTAAATGTACAAGTTACAGACACTATTTCTTGGTAACTTTAGAGCATTTTCGAAAAAAGCAACATTTACAAGTGTCTGAATCTGCATGTGTAAAACTTTATATAGCTGTGACGATATAACCTGTATGATTGGCAAGGAAACGAGGGAAAACCAGGTGATTATGTTGAGAACGGCGACAGTCAATTTGAAGGCATCGTCTTCGTCATAGTCATTCATCTTGTTGAGAGTCAGTCCAGCTGCAAAATACACAGTTAGTATCCTGAAATATACAGGAGTATACTGAGAGACCCTGAGAATATACTGACAACTTTTAAAGAGTATACTGAGAATAATACAATAAGTGTCGAGGGGTTTTACTAATGCATCCAGGGGTAAACTGAGAGTATACTAATTAGGTATCGAAGGGTATACTGAGAGTATACTAAGGTATCCAAGAGTTTACTGAGAGTATACTGAGAGTGTACCGAGAATGGCCATGTTTCCAACGATGAAGATAATGAGAGCGACAGAAGTTGCAGCTCTGCCATTGAGTGTCCGCAGGTATCTTCTACACTCCAGAATATCCTGAGTTTGATGAAGAGAGGGGGGAGGGGGAGAAGGGAGAGAGAGAGGGAAAATGTGTGCATTATGCAGTCAGTTATCTTCTTGGTGATTCTTGTGGAAACCTCCCACCCCTGAAATGAGGACACCTCTCTAGTAAGGACACCTTTTCTCTCTCCAAGCAACCCCTAAAATAAGGACACCTCACTAACGGCTGTTCTAGTGCATAATGTGGATACTTTTATCTTTACAATTGGTGTCCAAATTAGAGGCATTCCACTGCATTCCGAACCAATTTCAACCCACCTTGATCGCAGCGTCAATGTTGTGGTATTGGTTGTTCTTGATGAGGGTGGTAATGGAGGACACCAGCCACACGAGGAGTTCGCTCTGCACCGCGTGGTTCATGGCGGTTGCCACGTAGACCATGTCAAAGAACAGGAACCCCACGAGGGAGAACACAACTAGAACCACTTTCTCTGCCTCGTAGAATCTGAGAGAGGGGGGGAGGAGGGAGGGATGGAGGTGACAGACAGACAGACAGACAGACAAGACAAAAGCAGCATAATCCATCCCACACAAATTTGGGGTTTTGCAATTTCTCTAGTAACCTTACATTTCTGAATTCCATTTGATGACAACGGAATTATCCATCAGATGGGCAGAGAAAATGGTGAGTATTCTGATCACCAGGGATACCAGTATCCATAGGCAACCGCTGATACAGAACAACCTACGTATGACATTGTACGTACAGGGGGTTAAGAGGGAGAGAATGAAGAGAAAGTCTCAACTATACAAGGGCGTATTATAAACCACACAATGAGTTAACAATAAATACAGTTGTATCTGTTTGGGTTATTATGCTACTTGTGAAAACTACACTTCGTCGTATACTTAACCCTTTGGACGCCATGGGTATCTGCTTAAATAAGCAGAAATTGATGTATAAAGTATTAGCGCCTAGTATTATAACCCCCATATAAATTCTTATGGACTTATGGAGCCTCTGGACACATTTATGTGTCAGTGGCTGGTTAAGTGTCAGAAGTTACACACTTGCAATATCGGCCTTTACTCACGATACTCATCTTCCCCCTTGCCAAAACACCGAATGCCTACGTGTAAAGTCTGCACCCATCATTGTGCTGTTTGCAATAGTGCCACACAATGCAACTGCTGAAGCAGGCAGCAGCTCTAAACACAAGAGTTCTGGTCAAACAATGAAAGTCCACTAGTCCAGATGTGTACAATACCCAGGAAACATGCAGAGGTGTGTGCAAATAAAACCAATACTGAGCTGTGTACATGTTATCGTTGTTTTGTTCACAGAAGGATATCATGATGGGACTGCTGCACATTAATTTGGGACTGATCCACATTAATATTACTCTCTGTTTGATTACTAATTTTCAAGGGGAAACTCTTTATCGGCAGACTCCTTTATAAACAAAAACATGGCTAAAATAGAGTGATTAAAAGCTCTCAAAAGTCCCTTCACTGATTTAAAAAGACTGACTCTCTTATCATAGTATCTGCTAAGATAACAATTTTATGTTTTGATCGAGGAAGAATAGTATATACCACCCCATTTTGTGTTAGTACCATGCACCCAATCAATGTTTGAAACAGAGGGACAAAGAGAGAGGAGAGGGGCTGACATGATAACTAGCAGTAGCCTCCAATTAGAGCCCCTCTTAGCACCAGACACTTGACTTGATATGGAGTTCATTACAAAAGCCTGCGAAGAGGAGAATTCACAGATAAATGTGAGGTAACTACTAGAACAAATGTAACATGTAAATATGGAGTGCGACACTTTATGCGTATTTAGAAACACTTATAATATTATAGACAGCGCACGCAGTCTTCATCAAATGTGGAAATCACAGAGTTCAGGCAACTTGGCGCACTTGTTTCGCTCGTCGTTTTAATTTTCTCCTCCCCCCTCCTCCCTCCGTTTTTCCCCCTCTTACCCGGGAGGCAAGGTTATGAAGGTAAGACAGATCCCCGCAGTCCTCCGACCGGAAAAGGTACACTCCGTAGACGTACACCACCAGCAACAGAACGTCAAACAGAATATAGTCGGTGAACAGGTGTTTGTGATCACAGTAGAGCGTGCGGCACGTTGTGTTGTAGTCCTTCGCGTCGTCCGCCGGGATGATTCTCAACGAGTTGATACCGTTGTTGAGATCGTGGCAGGATTCGTTGTACACCCTCCAGGTGTGGCTGTCGTGGAAGGCCAGAAACTGAGGGAGAGGGAAGAATTTTTATCTAGGGGGGGCAGGAAGAAATTTGCCCCCCCCCTGGCTTAAAAAGTGAGACTAGTTTAGTTGTACTAGGAGAAATGAAATGCATAATGCAAGTTATTACAATGCGAATTTTGAACTGCTAGGGCTATATACAGTATGTATAGGTGATATTTTGCTTGCAGTGGAGAGAGTGAGTAATGTGCCAACCTTGTCCCTCCTAAAACAGGACAGAATCTGGGCAATAAAGGCACCAACGATGACCAGCATCCAGAAGAGAACTAGAACAACGTGGATCGCCTTCCGCAAGCGAGGGGCACAGCAGTCGCTTTGGGGAGGAATCCACCCTAACTGTGGGTGGGGGGGAGGAGAAAACGAAGGTAGATAAAGAGAGAAATAAAGGAGGCAGAAAGTAAAGTTTGTCTAGAGAGAGTGACTTACAGCAACTAAGACGCGGCGATAATGTTTGAGTGCCCACTTTTCGCACAGTTCCAGGGCCTGTGTAGTCACATCTGAACCCTGCAGACCACAGAGAGAGGCGAGCGAGGGAAGAGAGGGGAGATAGGAGAGAGAGAGAGAAAGAGAGGGGAGAGAGAGAGAGAGAGAAAGAGAGGAGAGATAGGAGAGAGAGAGAGATTGTGTGTGTGTGTGCGATACACAGGTACACCAATTCTGGTTAATCACAATTGCGAACTAGCTAGCCGTCTTTTGAGTGAAACAGGATTATGCATTCAGAAAAGGAAATATATACTGTCTGGTTGGCGGGACTATTAGTGATGGGCTAGTGCCATGCACAAAACTACTCGGCTTACCCAACATAACAGGGACAATAGGACGTGGAGGTCGCCTTTGTTTACAACTGCAGCACACCCACTTACAAAACACACCTGAATACTGACAAACTCATTCGAAGACGTGGAAAGTTCGAGTGAGCTGGTTAGCTGCTGATCCGCGTAGCCATCGTAACCGGCTCCTTTTCTGCCGGAGAGACGTCTGTAAGAGGACTCCAGCCCCCGCTCCACGCTGTCGTCTCCCAGGAGAACAGCCGTAGTGGCGCCAGGGTTGGTGAAGGAGTCTGTCGAGCGGCGACCGCGAGAGCGCGGAGGAACGGGCAGACGCGAGGTTTGCTGCGGCGTGAATTCGCTGGACACGTCGTCTTCTGGAGGGACGTTGATACACAGGGGGCTCCGTTCGTCCACTCCCCCGGCCATGTTCTTCAGCATAATTGTCTCTGCTCCGAGTGACAATGATCGCCACCTCTCATCATCTTGCATCATTGATCGCATGCGCATGCGCGCACCACCAGCTTACACGCATGCGCACATCCAATTTCTAGGAGCCAGCCAGATCAAGAAACGGTGCTCGCCTCTGGTGTTTCATTGATTCACCCAACCTCATTATGAGCTACATACAATACACTTTACAATGTGTCATACAATAACCCTGTTATGCAGCATAATTATAGAGCACAGAAGGGGGTGTGGCTAATGTCCCTGCTCTAATGACCATAATCAGGAGCCCTCTTCCTACAAAAGACACACAGATAGTAAGCAAGGGGTTTCTTGATGCACTGCATTAACAATTTTAGCGCGTAACAAATTTCTGGGTAAAATTATTTGCACGTGGACCATCAAACCACGATAACTTTTTAAACCAGACAGGAGTATGAAAATTGGACGATTGTGTGATGTGTAAAAATATTAAATATACACCTCCGATAGAGTGCTGTAAAAAAAGTTCGAACGCGGCAGAAAATGTGACAATGCAAGATGAGTGAAAGTATATACCTCGGAGCAGCCTTGAGGACGTTGTCGACTCTGAGGATCATCTCTGCAGCCTCTGCGGCCGACAGGAGCACCTGTCTCTTCACCTGAAACGACTCTGTGACGCCGAGACAAGCCATGTCACCCACACTGCCCTTCACCATGTCTGGGAGGGAGAGGGGAGACGGGAGAATAATTACGTGGGTTATTGTTATTTTTCTTTCTCTTGAGTCTGGAGTATATATAATATTATGAGAAAGTAGATAAACCAAACGAAAAGATTACGCTTGTTGCTATAAATAATTTCATTGAGAAGTGTCTGTGGGAAATGGCATCCTAAACTGTAGGTATAATTAACTAGTAAGCAAATGCAGGGAATTTTTGGCGAGCGGGAGCAACCCTGCCCCCTCAATTTCGGAACCTCACAGTACACCTCCTGAAATGTTTTCACTAAAGTTTGTACAAGAAACTGATATTTCTTATTAGCCTCCCTCCCTCCCTCCCTCCCTCCCCTCCTTGTCCCGCTCACCGAGACCCATGGTGGTCTTCCCCTGACTGTGGAGAGCTCTCAACTCCGACACCAACTGGGAACTGTCGTAGCCAGCATTGTCTGCTATTATTGTCGGCAGCTATAGAGAGAGGGAGGGAGAAATCAGACAGAAAGAAGAAACAAAATTCGGTATTCTCAAATACCCCTTCCCAATCCTGCGAATTTAAAAAAAGAAGACAATTTAGTCCTTCGGTATTCTGTATTTGAGGCCCTGTATGTTACACGAATTGGCAAAATCACGGTTTGCAGTTTCAAAAGGTGTGAGAAAGTGTCTCACTTGTCTGAGAGCCGTGGCAAAGCCCTCCATGGCCCGCGCTTCCTTCCCAGGTGTCTTGTCTGCCTCCTGTTGAACCGCGTGAGCCATCGCCATTTCAGAGGCTCCTTCACAACCAAACACAAGAGAAAAGAGAGAGATCATTAATATTGAGCATTTGCTCTCTTCTGGTCAGCCATATTATTTATCTTCATGTCTAGAATTCAATTCTCTTCTTCTTTACTTGTCTTACATGGGAAATAGTCGTTCAACCGTTCTACATACTGTACTCTGTTTGACTCCAAACTGCGACACGCAATAGACTCATAGCACATAGTGTGTGGAAGTGATTTACGCTGAGTATCGAAGCCAACTCAGCTAGAAGTAGACTATAGGATCATTATAACACCACTAAATTTTGCCGGTTTTCGCATTATCGATTCCTCACCTCCGCCATACACGACTCGTGTCTCCCTCACGGTCTGCTGAAGAACACACAGAGCATCGTGAAGAGATCGCTCGGCCTCGTCCAGAATCTGCTGGGTCGCCCCGCGAACGACGATCGTACACGCCTCGCCGAGGGCAACCCCAGAGAACCTCAGCAACATGTCCTCCCCTATCATTATCTCCTCAATGAGTTTGCAGCTGCCTAGTTTGGCCTTCCCGGGACTGTCAAATGTTGAGACAATGTCGCCTCCTGCGAGGAGAGGGAAGGGAAGAAGAATACAACAGAAAGAACAGCCACATTTTCAAAAAGTAAGGTGAGATAATACCATAGTACAACCATCACATCAACATCTTTATCGAATATACTTCTCACAAATGGTTGAAGGTGTGAACGCAAAACTGGAAGAACTTGTGAAAAAACACTTTCAAAATTCCATAAAATGTACGAAACTCATGAATTTATCATAAAAGTACACCTTCCCTCCATATCAACAGTCCTCACCCAGCACAAGAGCCAATCTCTCTATCCCTTCAAAATCAGCATGTTCTATCGCCATGACGCCAGCATCGGCAAATAGCTGCTCGGGGTAGTTGTATATCAACTGCCTGAGGCAAAGAGAGAGCAATTTGAAACTGAAAGTGGGGGTCCCCTGGTTTAATTACCTGTTGATGAAGCACTGAATGTCATGCTTCAAAATGTTCTCAACTTTTTCTTTCATCTTGTTCTGAAACAAATAAGACCGAAGTTAACATGCATTTTGGTTCAAAGAGGCCCAAATGTTAAAATTTCATGGAACCCACAAAAATGTTTGCTCAAGAACTTCAACGTACAAAATGGTGACGTGGAGTGTAAATTGTAATACCTTTTCGGCCAATTCTAATTCCGCAACTTTAGCAGTCGAATCGACTCTCACTTTATGACCAAACACCTAAAAAATTGAGAGGAAGAAAGGAGGGAGAAGAAGGGAGGAGGGAGAGAGGGAAATCCAAGTGGTATAAGAACGCCATCTTGGTTCTGTATTGTCTCAGAGAGACGATCAATAACCTTGATCTTGTCGGTATCCATGGAGGTGTTGGCGATGAGAATTCGTGGATTCTCCAGTCTCTTTGGCTGGTTGACTCCAACCGTCTTCTCCAGCAAGAATCCTGCGATAACACTAATACCTTTCGGAACAAAACTTCTGGAATTCTATGAATAGTCAACTACACTGTGCGACAAAAGCTGTCTCGAAGTATTTCACAATTTCTTGGTTGCTGTTAGTAATATGGTTATATTAATGTATGGTTTGAAGACAAAGGTATATACTAGGGTAAAAGGCGAAAGTTTGGAACGAGAGGGATAATGATCACATCCTTGTTTCCAAAATGCCACCGTACCTTCTTCCAGGTAGGAATCAGACAGGGAACCTCCCAGTTTCTTGATGATCTGAATGGCCTCCAGATTTCCGGACCTTTTGAGTCTCCCGACCGCCTCAACTGCCAGACCTGCGAAGAGGTCCTTGTGTTGAGTGAGTATCTTGGAGCTGAGCGTGGTTTTGGCTATGTTCATCAGGTCCTGTGGAGAGGGGGGGAGAGGAGAGGGAGAGAGGAGAGGGAGAGAGGAGAGGGAGAGTATAATGAACAATTCATTAATCAGCAGTTTCGATTGTGTCACAACAGCAGCTTAGTAGTGAAAGATTTTGGCTCTTATAATTTGAATACATAAAGACACTTCAAAGTTAAAAATATAGAGTCCAGTATGTACGAACATTTAGACTACGGTAACACGCAATTGACCAATCAGATTGCGAGTTTAGCGGTGACTAATTTTGTTAGTGACCTCTTCCGCGGTAACTATTCGTAGCCCCGGCAACCACGCCTTCAATTCGAAAAGACGCCACGCGCGCGGACGGTGAACCGAGCTTCTGGAGCGGTTCTTCCCACGAAGAAACCAGGAACAGGCTCTTCTAGCAGCAGCGCATGACTACTAGAGAGCTAGGAAGACGCTAGAGAAAGCGTACAGGGAAAAACGCGTACAAACGGCCGGGCAGCGCGATCCCGAAGGCAGCAACGCCTACAACGGACACTGCAGCGGGACGGACTTGCGCTGTAGTCTAAGCCGGTTAGACGCGTCGCCTTGGGAAACTACGCGATTTAGTGAGCCTCGGAGCCCTTAGTAGCGCCCTCGCTGCGCTCGGGACGCCGACAGCTCAGGGCTCCTCGGCTCACTAAATCGCGTAGTTCCCGCGGCTCAGCGTCTAACCTATACATATACACATCTACAAATGGGGTTACCAACTACTTTGGCCAGAAAATGGACACAGCTGACCTCATTAAATTTTTGAGGGTCTCCGCTGTTGTCCCTAGCAACGGTGGTAAGAGCCGCACGGGCGGCGTCGGTTGCTAGGCGCCACCCGGCGATGATTGTTTGTGGGTGGATCTTGGCGTTTACCAACCGCTCCGCCTCCTGCGACATTGGTAGTAGGGAGGGAGAGGGGAGAGGGAGAGTATGAGCAAAAAATAGTGAGAGGGTTGAACTTTGAACCTTGAGCAGTTCGCAGGCGAGAACAGTGACACTAGTTGTCCCATCACCAACTTCGTCATCTTGAACCAGAGAGATGTCTGCATACGACAGAGAGAGAGAAATAGCAGCTGCCTGATATGCTTAATAACAGCATACTTTTGGCATAAAAAGCATTTTGGGAAATCGTCTATTGGCACGTGGAAAGGGTGTGGCAGCACATATAGTATATACCAAAATTTGCACTAGGCAGGTACGTGTATTAGGGACTCACCAACAAGGACCTTTGCAGCTGGGTTGTCAACACCAATACTCTTCAGAATGGTGGCTCCGTCATTGGTGACCTGGATACCTGTGGCATGAGGACCGGTCGGCACCATCACCTTGTCCTAGGACAGGGAGGGAGGGGAGGGAAGAAGAGAGGAGAAAGGATTGAGATATAGAGATGTGTTAGAAAGGGATATGAGAAGAAAACGAGAGATAAAAAGGAAGGTATGAGGTAGAGCCTGTAATAGTGCTATACCATTCCTTTAGGTCCCAGAGTTGTCTTGATTAGGTCACCAATCGCTATGGCACCGACAAATGCTGACTGGAAAAGAAGAGAAACAGCGACCGTTACTGTGTTCAGTTACATAATCAAAACGGGTCTTATTTTTTGAGGACAAATTATGGTAAACACCCCACAAAATATTGTCAAACATAGTTATTTAGTTCCTAGAGGGCACATCCATAATCCCAATCTCTGACTATTGCACAGGAAGTGTTCCGGTGGGCGTGGTCACTCACCATTCGGGCCGTCTCCCCCTTGTCCTCCTCGGCCCCCGCCTGGAATATCTGGACTGGATTCAGGCTCACCTGCGCACGTGACCAGCCACCACGTTAACGTACAGATGGTATAGCGGCCCGTACAAACCATTGCTCTCCCTGAAAGATACACCGACTCTGCTCCGTTCGCTGATCGTGGGCCACGTGGGTGCTCACGTGAGAAGATACCTTGCGCTAATGCGCATGCGCGTGCGCGTAATCACAAAATAATATACTAAAAAGAATATATTTGTTCCATTGCTAAACATGGCTATTATACTTGTTCAAACTACCTATTGTCACCTCTCAACTTCCTCTTAAGATGTCCAATTCCCAGGTAGACAGAGTAAGACAATGCCACAGCTCCCACGACAATGAGAACAAAGATGATCAGAAAATATGTGACGATAATCCCGAACGAGGAACGGAAGATTGCTTCGTGGCACAGCGTCTTGTTTCGCTCCCACCTCTCCACGGCAGGCAGCAACTCTGACGCGGCGTAGAACGAGTAGATCACATCAACCACGAGCAACACCAGACTCGTAGCAATGGCTCCCACCGTTACGACCTTCTCGACTTTCTTATTGATATTGTTGAAGAAGAAAAAGAAAAGGTAAACGATCAAGATCGCCAGACCGCTGAGGAACACGACTCCTGTTATGAGATTCAGAGAATTGAATACGTCCGTTGGTCCCAAGGAGCATCGATAGTCATCGTCACCATCCACCAGCCCACTGATGCCTAAGCAAAAACAATGCAGTGTAGCTAATACCAAATTTTGTACTACGTACGTATTGAAACCTCTGGGTAAGGGACACTTCAGGGACATACTTGTCAGAGGTGTCCTTCTTTTGGAGTAATAATGTGGCAGAACCAAGCACCCTTATTAACGAGAGGTGTCCTATATTCAGGGGGCCCTTTGTCAGAGGTTTCAGAGCATTGGCGATGTGTTTTTGTTACCTACAACCATCAGTGTGATTCCTCCAAATGCAAAAACAACGCACAGGCTGATTACTGCAAGAAAGAGAAAAAGAATAAAAATCCTTGTTTTCACAAATATTCTTGTAGCCAAGTATGCACTTAGATCAAAGGCGCCGACAAGGCTATAAAAGAAGTCATAAGTGTTGAATAAGTCTTTCCCATGACACCTTCGAGAAACGCCTGCACTCGGGCGTATAATTTGCATGCCACCCTGAGCGGCCTAGTTATAACTAATACCAAGTGTTTTATTGTGTAGGTTTAACAACATTAACTATCGGCATTAGCCTATCTGCAGTTTGGTTAGTATAGGTATGTGTTTGTTTTCAGTCGTGCATTCATGTGGCCGTGAACTAAGGACTTCAGGGAATCACCGAACACGTAGCTATTATATCGTCAGAGGGATCTGTTTTACCTAGAAACCATCTCTCCCCATACAATACCAAAGAATCGTGCACACTGTGACACTTTACCTCCCGTTAGCAGAGCTGCAGTGCCTCCTGAAAATAAAGAAAAGACAGAGAAACATGCATTTAAAAAACGGCTAAAATAATATGTGAAGCTAAGTAATAAAACTTACGTCTATCATCACATCGGAATGGGTGCTCCCAATGGTTCTCCCGATGATGCTCCCGATGGTGCTCCCGACGGCGCGGCGGTGACTGCTGGCGTATCGTCTTTTCAGACGGCAGAATAAAATCGCGGCAATGCTCATTTCGAATCTCTTTCGCCAGGACGGTCTGGGAGACAAGTGGACTGTCTAACGCTTTAACGAGGTCCGACCAACGAGTTTCGCCCGAATTCAACCACTCAATTAGCATCCTCTCCAGCGTTCGCTCCACCGACTCCCTCGACTGACTCGCGTTCGCCTCGATGATGTCTAACTGTCGTGTCTGCATCCCCAGAGCCCTGCCGAGCTTTCTCCATTTCATGCATACATGGTTCAGCTTGATAAGCAACGTTTTCAAATCTCCCTCTTCAATTGGTGGATTCATGATGCAGCGTTATTCAGTCAACTAGACCTTGTGCAAAGTGCGCGCAACCTACTTTTTATAGGGCTAGAAAAGAGCACTTTGCCAGCTACGCGCATGCGCAATATCTGGCAAAACCGGATTTTTCACCTATCAACTTACTTTACGTTTAGAAGTACAATCGTTTTTGCAGTCTAGGTGACCACACTTACGGGTTTGTGTTTTGTGTACAGGATCTTCTGCAAGTAGCTAATACCAACAGGTCTTGCTGATCACCATAAAAACACCTGCAGCTTATATACCTAAATTGAAACTAAGTTCTTGTTTAGTGTAACCTCATAGCTCTAAATATTATGGTATAAGGACATGCTCCTAATCTTATAACTTATACAGGGACAAAGGGTAGGGCCCAGACCATCATCAATGGAAGCTAGACATTGCCGATAATTAATATGACACCATTTCATAAAAACAGGAAATATTTGATGCCAAGTAAACACTTTCCATAATTCACCTATTAAAAAGACTGGGTTTTAAAATCTCTACAGAAAAAATTACTATTTCATACTAATTATGTATGTGAGTCTATGTTGTGTCCATGGAGACAGACGTGTATCACGTTCCTGATGATCCCTGGATGTTGCTCGTCGCTCACCCACTGGAAGTAGTGGTTGGCCAGAAACACCCCTAGCACCACCAGCAGCATAAACACCAGAGAATAGCTGACAACGACTATACAGAGCGATGTCAGATAAACCTCTTCATCGCATATGGTTTCGTTTGTTCTCCTCGTTTCTTGCCACTGGTTGTAGTTGTTGATTACTTCAGGGATGACGTAGAGAAGAGAGTAGAGCAGTTCAAATACTATGAGGATGAACACCATTAGAAAGACAATCGTCTGTCCCCATACAAACACATTTAGTGAGGCGATCTTTCTGTGTCCATGTTGTGGTAGGATCTTCAAACTTGAAGTATAGGATGAAGAGAACAAGAAGTGCTGGGACACCGAAGCAGAGAATGGCAAAAGAAGAAGTTGAAAACACTAAGAGAGTGTTTGATACCCACACCATTGCACTCGAGTTCACCAGAAAACTCACGAAAACCTTAGGAGAGAGCAGTTGAAGGTGTGGATGCGATTAACTTGTGTGTTTTGTATAATATAGGCATTTTGTAGGTACCACATAAACAAGTACGCAGGTCGTGTGCGGTTGAAGACCTGAGTGGTATTACCATATAGAAGTGTGGATTAGTAAGGATTTTATTATGTAACAACTGACATACAAGGCCGCAATCCATAGACATTCTCAAATTTCATTACGAAGCTGTTTTCCCCCTTCCCCGTCCTTACTACACCCTCTGTTTGCCAGAGTGCATGTGTAATAATTACACACTATAACATAAGCGACTTTTTCTGTGCCATAAGAGCACAGTTGTGGTTTCCCTTTGCATTTTGTTGTAATTTTGAGCCCGATTGCCTGGTAGCTTATACAGCATGCAGAGCTCTCTAATAGACTGCAGTGTCGTGGGTTCAAATCCCACCCGGGCAGCTCTCTTTTGTTAGGAAAAAGAGAGTTGCTTTATAATTACACTATTGTATAGTGGAGTAGTTTCCTTTTCCTTTGCCTTGCGAGCTATATACAACTTACTCATAACAAGGATCAGAACTCCAGCAATAGTAAGCGGAACTGACAGCACTATCATTGCTGCAGGTAAAAAAGGGCATTTGTAAAGTGATATAATGTGCTGGCTTCTTGCGCACGATAAAATGTAATGTTGTGCTTTTTGTGCATGATGACTCACCTATACCAGCCAATCTTAGGAAGTTGATAAGGAATTTTGAAACGCCAGGAATTTGGATCCGCTAAATAAAAGTAGCAATATAGTTGCATAAGCTTACTGAACACATTGGTGTATGGTATTGTGGAGTAATCATGAACAGATAAATTGTTGGGTTAATTAAGGTATGGTATACCTGCCACACATGCCAGGCATCCATGAACACGGGAATGTCATGCACAGCTACATGTTTACATCTTTTTATGGTAGCATCTTTTATTAAAAGGTAACTAACACGTGTGACAGAAGCCGTCACTGCTGATGCATCCTTGTTGGGTTGCCCCTGTTCATTAGAAGATAATGGAGCATCTTGGCTCTCTGTCTCGGGGTCCTCTGGCAGATCAATTGTGGTTTCTGCTGGGGTTTGTTGTACGACAATGACTGGCTCATTCTGTGGAGCTGTTGGTAGTTTGCTAGCTGCATCGTCTCTCAGTTTGTTCAACAGCTCGATGAGAGCACCTTCGCTCGGTTCATCGGTCGTGTACTGCTCCAATGCCTTTAGAAAGCCGCGGAAAGCGGAGATTCCTCGCTTAGAGACGATTTCAATAAACTGTATGACAGTATCGGTGTCTGAGGCCGATTTCAGTTGCTGCCTCGATTCAGACAGCGTTACGCATCTGTTCCCGATCAGATAAGGGCGCAGATTGTTTAGGTTCACGGCTTTCGTTATTTCCACGGTGTGGCTTGTGAGGATCTCGGCCGCAGTGCGGTCGTCCAGCGAGAGCTCGGAATCGAGCTGGGTACGAGCTGGGGACGGATACAACTGGAAAAAATTAACAGTAGTTTACCACAGATACGTGTTCATGGATGTTAAAACCTAACCTCTGCTGCCATCACTGCTATCGACTGTCAATCGTCGATTGCTCATCCCCGTCAAAAAAAGTATGCGCATGCGCAGCACGTATGCGCGTGGGGCCGGCCAGGCCGTCACCCACAAATACTATACCATGGTCCGTTAACTTTGAGTCAACACTTTCAATACAAATGAAGTGGTAGAATGAACTAGATAAAAAGATATTGTGATGGCTATCTTCCAAACCATAAGACAATCATTGCAAACTAACTACTATAACTACTACGCACTGATATCTTCATCTCGTCGTCCAAGACATAAATAGATGACTTTCATCATGACACCAGGATGTTTCTTATCCTTGACCCACTTGAAATAGTGATTTGCCAGAAAAATCCCCAAAACAACCAGCAGAATGAAAACAACCGAATAGCCAACGACAACAATTGAGAGTGAAGTCAGATAGATCTGATTATCGCAGATGGTTTCATTTGTTCTCCTTGTTTCTTGCCACTGGTTGTAGTTGTTGATTACTTCAGGGATGACGTAGAGAAGAGAGTAGAGCAGTTCAAATACTATGAGGATGAACACCATTAGAAAGACAAGTGCCTGTGCCCACACAACACATCTCGTAATATGGTGCTTTTGTGGCCATTTAGCCTTGTGGTCTTCAAACTTGAAGTATAGGATGAAGAGAACAAGAAGTGTAGGACCGCCAAAGCAGAGAATAGCAAAAAAGGAGTTGAAGACACTCAGAGAATGACTGATACCAACTTTACACCCAAGTTGACCTGCAAACTCCTGCAAACCTAAATTAAACAAAGGATGCACAATGTCAATCTATTATACTCTCACACTACTAGAACTTACTGAAGGCAAGGATCACAAATCCAGCAATGGTGAGAGGGACTCGAAAATATAACCATACCTGCATAGAAGTATGTAATCACTTGCATGATTTATGGAAAATGGTTTGGTTGTACCAATTCCAGCAATTTGAAGGAAACAGATAAGCAGTCTCGGTACTCCAGGGATGTCTTTTATCTGTACAAAAAACATTTAGTATGAATAACCTCTACTGTGGTATTTATGCTATATAGCTTAGCTAGGGGCGTGTCTCTAGACAAAAAGGTAGATATGTGTTTTTACTGTGCCATTAGCTAGCCTCATTGGGATGCCCCTGTTCATTAGAAGGCAATGGAGCATCCTGGCTCTCTGTCTCGGGATCCTCCTCAATTGTTTCTGCTGGGGTTTGTTGTACGACAATGACTGGCTCATTCTGTGGGGCTGTAGGTAGTTTGCTAGCTGCATCGTCTCTCAGGTTGTTCAACAGCTCGATGAGAGCACCTTCGCCCGGTTCATCGGTCGTGTACTGCTCCAATGCCTTTAGAAAGCCGCGGAAAGCGGAGATTCCTCGCTTAGAGACGATTTCAATAAACTGTATGACAGTATCGGTGTCTGAGGCCGATTTCAGTTGCTGCCTCGATTCAGACAGCGTTACGCATCTGTTCCCGATCAGATAAGGGCGCAGATTGTTTAGGTTCACGGCTTTCGTTATTTCCACGGTGTGGCTTGTGAGGATCTCTGCCGCAGTGCGGTCGTCCAGCGAGAGCTCGGAATCGAGCTGGGTACGAGCCGGCGACGGATACAACTGGAAATGAAAAACAATCACTACTAGTCTATACGTACAAAGAAGTCTTTTACTGTGGTAAAATCAAACCTGTCCTGCCATGGCCGCTATATCCGCGGTCATCGAGTGTTTTTATTGGCTAAAACGCCCACTCCCAAGCGCCATGGTGCGCATGCTCGGCGTGCATTCGGCGTCATTGCCAGTATCGCGCATGCGCAATATCCGTTACTAAGCAACCTACAATGGGCGGTCCCCGACCCAAACACAAGGCGGCGATCATGGCGGCAACTGCCAGTACCAAAACGGTGACCTTCAGGCTGCCAGACGGAGCAACAGAGAAGGGCAGGGAAGGTGGAGACATCACGCTACCCAAAACACCTCATCCTAAAATTTTGCAGTCTCGACCAGAATTATCGCAGACAGTTCCTTCTCCTGTCCGCCAATACGCTACGCGAGAGAGCGAGACAAGGCCTCAGTCACGACCCAGCTCCGAACAATCCTCTTTCCCCCTCAACGATAGGCATAAGAAAACTACTCCACAGACTACGACTACGAGGAGACGACAGTTTCTAGCAGCTAGTACTGATGACGGTCGCCCTAGACTCAGAGAGCCGCCCGAGTTGAGTGCAGCAGTGAACGCCGCTCGTGAGCGGACGAATTCCGCGAGTCGCGAGAACACCCGTGTCCTCAAGTACGGCGTGGCGAGGCTGAGGGAGAGCCTACTGGGAGTGGAAGAGGAGGTAAAGAGAATGACGAGAGGGCGGAGGACGCTGGAGCTGGCCGTGCAGGACGTCCGGAGGTCCATCTCCGTCAACCAGCAGTCGCTCAGCGTCCAGCAGAAGAAAGCCAGGGCACAAACGGTATGAACCACCAATGCTGAATGCCATATGTAGCTAAACAAGACGGTAATGGTAGCTACTGCAGCTAGATCAAGTGTGTAACACAATTATCCACTCACTCTATTCTCACTTTCTGTCAAAGTCTTAGTTCAAAACAATGAAAGGTGTTGCTTGGGATTAGATCAAGGGCTTGAAATTCTTGTCTTTCCTTTGAAGTCGAAAAATATTCATTTGATAGCTTGCCAATGGAGTATCAATTACTCCCCTATAATTGCAGGATTCTACCCTTCGTCTGTTGAGAGAGGAGTCCCACGTGCTCTCACGGTCCAAGTGTCGGGTGGAGCAGTGCCTGAGATCAGTGAAGACACATCTCCAGAGTCTGGACAGCATTCGCAGAGCTCTCCAGACCAAGATCAGCACACTCTCTCAGTCACTGGAGCTCGATGCCCAGAGCTTCAAGGTGAGAAGTTTTGTATATATGTGGATTGTGATATGCTGCGTGTGTCAACAACGAGGCTGCGAGATAGAAAGGCAGGGCAAAGCAAGCAAGTCAGCTACAACAGTATGGGTAGCTTTTGTTGTATGACGCAAAAATAGCGAGCGTTTAGTTTGCTATGGTGTTCAAAAACTTCAGACGACAATAGGTAGACCAAACAATAATTTGCCGTTCAGTTGGAAACAAGGCTACCTTTTAACGTATATATTTTTCGATTAGATTGTATACCTTCAGAGAATAATTTTCCTCTGCTTCTGATGCTTGGTGGTGTGTTTAAATCTGTATGGTAAAAACAAGCTGAAAATCATTATGGTGTGCAGGTTTACTATGGAGGGAATGAGTTTAAAAGTGCCTGCAAGGCTCCTGTGGATGGTTCAAGACACATAGAGCAAGCAATAGGTATGGTTACATTATGGGAGCAGGAAACTCTGAAAAAGAATAAAGGACACCTCTCCATGAAGAACATTTTGCTCTGGAAATTTAACTTATTACCTCTGAATAAGGGACGCACAAGTTTCACTGTATAATATACTGCTGTTTAATTCCCCTACTCTGCTGTCTTCTTGCCCCCAGCTCCAGTGTGCAGACAGGCTGCAGAGCTTGTGGCAAGGTCACGGGAGGTCAGGGGAGGAATCCAGGAGCTCATTGTGTCGATAGAGACACAGAAAACGCAGGCACACGGCCGCGTCACCTCATCAGTGGCTCAGAGTGTCCAGGAGGCCAACTCCAAGAAGGTGAAGCGATATAAACCGGCAGTAACAGTGGCCCAGGCCTTCCCTGCTATGAGCATACGTTACACAGCAAATGTGGACAATAATGGCTAGATTTAGACCTAAACAGGCCCAGTGCAAAGTAACAAATTCTTAATTTAGGTTCTATTATAATTATGCAACAATTATGCCACGTAACATGTTCATTGCAGACAAGTTTTGGGAATGTGAATTATAACAGAGCATGGGATGTGTTAGGGTGCATGAAGTGGACTGAGTGTATGTCCTACTGGTGTACTCTGCAGAGGGAGATGTTGCTGGAGAGAGGGCAGATGAGATTGTCGCAGAACTCGGCCCAGCACCAGCAGCACACTGAGGAGATACTGCTGGGGCAGAATACTGGGACCCATCTCTGACAGACACAGGTACACATCTGTCTGTTGGAACATCAAGTGGAAATGATGTGGTCTTTATAATGAGCTCATACCTAAGCTGCACCCTCATTTTCCAACACCGGGAACTTGAATGTAGCTATAATATAGCCAATACACATTCACACTACGTCTTAAACCTACAGACTGTACCGCATGGCTATAATATTATTATAGTGAGACTGTTGTGGTGTGTATACAACTGCCGCAGGTCAGTGTCAGAGAAGGGGGACAGACCTCTGTCACGGAGAAGACCAGACTCCAGTCAGGAAGAGAGGAAACATGTCAAGAACACCACCAACAAACTTGCCAAGTCAGTCTGCAGAAAAACGTTTACGCCTTAAGTAATTTACTTTAATTTCACTATGCCTACAGTTATGTATATACTTAGCTTTCCAGAGAAATAAGTCTCAAGTGAGACATAATATAATAACAATCAATTCACAAAACTCTTTCTTTGTTACTATAATATTACAGTGGAGATCTTGTAGCTACCATGCTGCATGTTCTTCCTTGGCTCAGGAGGTTGTCAGCCAGTGCAGTGCAGGTGACAGAGATGGAGGTGGCAGACCATCACCTCTCGCGACAACTGAGACACCACTCCATGTCAGCCAGCCTCGACACACACACTCTCAGAATTAGGAAAATGTCTTTAGATAACAGGTATATAATACTCCATTTTCTGCAGTGAAACTTTATTACAAACGTATTTTCATCACCTTTAGATGGGTCCAGTGAAAGTTTACTTGCATATCAAACTCTAAACTTTTCTCTTTTTTTTCCTCCCAATTATTTATTGCTACATGCACCACCATGAGATTTTACATTGATGAGAAAATTGTAGCGCACGAGGGTAACTGTTTACGCATGCGCACAATTTCACTCAGCTGAGTTTGCGGTCATGCTACGGGTACTCCTCCTCCGTCCTCTTCGTCCTCGTCTGATGGCTGCTGGAGGCGGCATGCCGGGCCGAGAGCCACAGACCCGACACCTCGGCTCCTCTCCCTCTACCAGGGCACCCATCAAGAACGTGGCCGTAATCGGCAGCGGACTCATGGGCTCGGGAATCGCTCAGGTCACTAGCTAGTATCAAGCAATGTCTTCTTGTTCTAGTATCAAGCTACCAATAGTCAGCTTAGCTACTTATCAGCTAGCTAACCAGCATACTTATATACCTACCATCCTGGGTGTTGCTGGGATGTAAGCACAATTGCTGCCCATTCTCAACGAATCGCCAATCTTTGTGTGTCTGACCCATACATTCGAAGGTATACCTGGAGGTTGGTAGGTGTGAGCTAGAGGGTAGGTGAAATAGCTTTCTGAACTAGCAAACAACGCTAGAGCTGAAATGACTTGATTTGTCAGTTGAGAGTAGGTGAATGACTCGGAATCGCGTGCAGGTTGCAGCTCAGACAGGCCACAGTGTGTGGCTGGTGGACGTGAGTCAGGACCTACTGGACAAGGCCAGGGCAGCCATCTCTACCTCCGTCCAGAGAGTAGCCAAGAGGACATTTTCTCAGGATCCCAAGGTGGCTCAACATCTGCGTACTGCCTGTTGAAGTATTTGTTGCTATCACTACAAAGACACTGAATGGTTGACATCTTTTGTGCTACTTGTGTGTAATGCTGTAGTGGGGGAACTTACAATTTCACTCTCTACAAAGTATAGTGGGGAAAAGTATGTAAAAAGCCCACAATTACCAGTAATAATGTATTATGTAATGTGACTGAAGCAAGCCAACCTAAAAGTCGTAATTTCACCATTTTTCTCTTGCTGTATGTATGTATAGGGAGGAGATGAGTTTTTGGCTGGGACTCTAGGTCGTATCCAGTACACTCTGTCCGGGGAAGAGGCAGCTGCTGCCAGTGACCTTGTGGTGGAGGCCATCGTCGAGAACATGGGCTTGAAACACACACTCTTCAAGACTTTGGACAAAGCTGCTCCCAGGTACTATAGCCCGCAGCTCCTCCCTTTTCTTCTCTCTCAATTTAGATACAAATTCTCTTCTAGTTTCCTCTATTTATTAGCCCCTCCTCCTATTTCGCTATCTGTCTTTCTCCCTCTCCTTCCTACTGTTTTGACACTAACTATAATACTCGCTACAAATAGTTGGTGGCGTATCTATTCATGATCTTTTATACCGTCGGTGACATTAAAAATATGCTTTTCTTAGCACAACGCTGTTTGCCAGTAACACGTCGTCTCTGCCTATTACTGAGATAGCAGCAGTGACTGGCAGGAGGGACAGGTTTGGAGGTCTACATTTCTTCAACCCTGTCCCAGTCATGAAACTAGTGGAGGTATGTATATACACACACACTGACGTGTGGGGTGCCCCTGAGTTGATAGAGCATTAATGGAGAGACCAGCTTTACTGCTAGATACAGTGGAACCTCCGATAAGGGACCGTCCGAGATAGAGACGACCTCTCTACAAGGGACACTTGTTTCAATCCCATGCTAATACTTTAGTGTATTAGTTTGACCTCCGAGATAGGGACGACCTCTCTACAAGGGACACTTGTTTCAATCCCATGCTAATACTTTAGTGTATTATTTGACCTCCGAGATAGGGACGACCTCTAGGATCAGGGACAAAGTTGTTGGCCCCATAGTTTCCCTTGTTCGGAGGTTCCACTGTATTATGATCTATTTTGGGTGCCCCTGACTTGATAGTGTGTTAATTGCGTAATCAGGTGGTAAGAACAGAGGAGTTGAGTGAAGAGAGTTTCAAGAGTCTCATGGACTTCTCAAAGGCCATGAAAAAAGTACCCATCGTCTGCAAGGTGGGTGTGGCCTGTTGCCATGGAGCTCTGATTGTGTTTGTTTTCAGGACACGCCGGGCTTTGTGGTAAACCGACTCTTAGTTCCTTATATGGCAGAAGCAGTTCGTCTATATGAGAGAGGTATTAAAACCAGCGCAGCTCTTTTATACAGTAGCCCATTGTACAGCAGACACATAAAGTCAATATCCTAAGCTCTTGCATATGTAAAAATGCCGCTTTGGGGCATTGTGTACATCAGCTTGCACAAGTAAGTGTACGTTGTGAATCCAGTAGCCTAGAATCCAGGTCTACTTCAATAATTGTTGAGGTTTGAATTGAATTCCTGTATGTAGGTGTGGCTACACCCGAAGATATAGACACAGGCATGAAGTTGGGGGCCGGGTACCCCATGGGACCTTTTGAGCTCTCTGACTACGTTGGACTGGACACTACCAAGTTTATCCTGGACGGTGGGTCACACCTCCTCAACATCACTGGTTTCAAATACACGTTCACTACAATGAGTTGACGTGAATTGACCATGATAATATGTATTGATGCTCACTGGAGTGGCTGCACATACAGTATATAGAGGATTCAGTCTTTCCTATGACAGGGGGCCAGTTCAGTTCAATACCCACAAATAGTGGATTATTGATCTGATGGCTTTGGATGAAGTATCAGAGAGTAGAATCACTGATGTCGAATGTGAAAAGAATGCTCTAAGTGCACACACACAATATGCTATAACACACAGGCCTCGTCTTCTCTCCCCGCCCCTCCCCTCTTCTTATTCTCACAGGTTGGTCACAGAAGTATCCCGATGAACCGCTGTTCAAACCAATAGAGACAATCAATAAACTGGTCGGAGAGGGAAAACTCGGCCGAAAAACTGGCGAAGGATTCTACAAGTACTCAAAGTAGACACCAAATCTATGAATTACGTTAAAGGAATACACTATTATATAAGAATATAAATTTTTTCTGAAAACATATACTGAAGTGTATTGTTTGGGCTAAGTGATGATGTTGCTTCAGTTTCTACACCACTACATAATTATACATACATTCTGACTTGCAAATTATTGTCAATGAGGTTTACATGTACAATGCACTGTAGGAAATTTCGAAATCGGGTAAGTGATAGTGTTGCTTCAGTTTTCTACTTTATTCTTTATTCTTTAATCAATCTGACTTGGAAAAAATCGGTGCGTGTGTCGTGAGAATTCATTCGATATCTGAAGGCAGAGGTGTGCAGTTAGTCGCCACGATCCTCCATGAAGTGGGGGGAGGTGAGGTCGTAGAGGTGCTGATGAATCTCAAGAAATTTCGGACGCGAGTTTGGCTCTCGCGCCCAGCACGAGGACATTATCAGGAACACGTCCTCGGGGCATTTGTCTGGCTGCGGGGGGAACGAGAAATGCCGGGAGACTTTTGTGATGACTTGTCGGTTGGTGAGATTGCGAAATGGATGCTCTCCGTACGTGAATAGCTCCCACAATAGGACGCCGAAGGCCCAAATGTCGCTGGCAGTCGAGAATTCGTCGTCTGTGATTGCTTCGGGAGGCATCCATCTAATTGGGAGGGTCCTCCCGTGAAGGAGATAGTAAGCTTCGGGGTAGATTTTTGAACCGATTCCAAAACTTGCCACTTTGATGACTCTGTTTTGCCCACGGATGCAGTTGCGCAGTGCCACGTCCTTAGTGAACGATGTGTTGAGAAGACAGTAAGCCAGTCCCATGCACACCTCGTCGGCCATTTTGAGGAGCTCTCGGAACTCTTGGACGATACTCTCGCCGTCCTCCACGTCTTTCATGGCGATACCCTTATCCCTGATGTAACCGAGGAGGTCTATGTGGGAGGTTCCTCCGTCTAGAATGATGCACCCGGGCGTCGTGTTCGTACACACCCCGAGAATTCCCACCACGTTCAGATGGTTGAGATGTGCCAACATCGTGATCTCTTGCTCGAATTTGTTCCTCTTTGTATCGTCTGTGCCTTCCTTGAGCATTTTGACGGTCACGATTCTTGAAGCCTCCCGTGGAACTATTTCGTAGGCCTCTCCTCTATATACGGGGCCGTACTCCCCCTCTGCCAGCATCGTGAGCAGGACCAGGTTCTTGTGGGAAAACTGACGAGAGCAACGTACGTGCCGCCGCTCTGTTCTACGAAAATCGTCGTCCTGTAGTTTCGGGC